>QJPP01004808.1:0-110339 GCA_003996215.1 Jaltomata sinuosa
AGGCTGGTAATTCGCCTACGCACGATTTCGATATTCAAAAATTCTCTCGGGATCCTTCCTTATATTTTATCACTGTTTTAGCACTGAAATGGCATTTTAAAACGTGACGTCGAGGCTTAAATCGCGTTTAACCCGACCCGGTTCGCGACCCGGTTCGTAACCCGTTTTCTGCCAGACAGTCCGCGGTAAAACAGTCATAACTCTTTACTCCGAGATTATTTGGACGTGCGGTTTTGTGCGTTGGAAACTAGACTCGTAGACCTTCGATTTGGTATTTCGGGGGACTTCTAACTCTTTATATATTGGGAGAAAAGCCCCGACACATTTGGCCCAAAGTTCAGAAAATTGTTAAAGGTCTTACGATATCTTTTGTCGATTTGCTTGACTTCAAAACTTATACGTGGAAATGACCGGAAGGGTCATTACAGTAGGTGACTTGGAAGAATCCTTTTTTAGGCTGGTACAAATGCAACACTGATGGAGCTTCAAAGGAAAACCCTAGCCTAAGTTCAATAGCCTTTTTCTTAAGGGGAGAAAAATCACTCTATACGCTAGGAAAAATCAGATTCTAAATACCACTAATATTTGTTCTGAGGCTAAGAAAATCAGAGAAGGAATTGAATATTGTTGTGCTCATAACCTCTTCCCTCTGGTTATAGAGACAGACTCTCTATTGATACTAAACTTTATTGAAGAGAGGTGGGATATTCCGTGGAGTATTTATAGTGAAGTACATAAAATAAACACTCTTAGGGATAGAGGAGAAAGTCAGATGAGGCATGTGTTGCGGGAAGGAAATAAAGTGGCAAATTTTTTGCTAAACTAGCTTTTGATTTTGCAGGTACTTTGGAGTTCCACAATTCACAGGACATACCAGCACTAGCTAAAGCTCTAATCAGATTAGACAAGCTACAAGTTTCAAATCTCAGATTCAAAACACTCAAAGTCAGGGATCCAAATTAATTTTGTACAACTATTGATTCAGAAGTACTACTCAACCACAATACCAACAAAGGACAACACAAACATACAAATTTAACAGATAAAATGTTTAAGAGCTTTTAACAGACGTAATTTGATAGCTTCTCTGTTACTCTTCCCTAGACAGTGGTATAAGCTTCTACGAGGCTCAACTTGTCATAAGGGAGTAGTAGACGAGCTGTCAGATTTCAAATAGTTTACTTGAGCTCTATGTTACATTAGAAGTTCTCAATTTTACCTAGTATGAGGAAGAATGAGTAGGTATTTTCAAGCAAGCAGGCTACTCCATTTTGGCAGCTGATATCACATCGTCTGTGTGAGATCTTAATGCTGCTGAAATGTCATCAATCCAGGGCTTGGATCTTCGAAGCTCAACGCCTTTTTGATACCTAGTGTAAAGTCAGACCTTGATAAGGATGGCTTGCCCATTTCACACGACGGACACTTTGTATTCCTGACCCACCTACATCGATTCAAAGTTCTCCTAGCACTAGGAAGAAGAAGTAGTGGGATCTGAAGTTGTTTCCCTAGATCTGGTAGATAGGAGCTTAATAGAGGAAGTGTGTGAGGATATCTTAGCTCCGGCTAACTTTTATGTCGCCGGTGATGACAATGTCCAGAGAAATATTAGGTTTTCTAGCACTTTCCTATTTCAATCCTTTCAGGCATTTTTTGCTTTTCATTACTTTCTTTGTTTTTTCTTTTCTTTTCCTTGATTGGGCTAGTTCTTGGTCTTTGTTGTTTTGGGTTAGATTGGCCACTTGGCCTACTTGTATTTCTTTTTAATTAATAAATCCATGGCTACTTGACACTTTTTTAAAAAAAAAAGAGATGAACAAGTAAAGTTCTATTTTTCTATTGAGCTAACATACACTTCGACTTGATTCAATTAGCCATTTTTAGAGGAGGTCAAGGGCAATTTGGTCATTGAACATGATAGCAAAAAAGAGTAATGACCTAAAGTGATACGTGTGCAGTTACATATAGATAAATAAAGTAATGGCGCCTACACAACCCCCCAGTCGACAAACCAACCCAAATCGTGCGAAAGATAAATAAAGTACTTTATATAAAGAAAGTGGAAGATATGAATATAAGGGAGATAGGGACAATATCATATATACATACCAACTGTGCTAAATATACAAAAATGGCCCTAAAATGACTAAGAGGACAAAATATACAAAGAACCAACCCGGACCTGGTGTCACCAGTACAAGAGCATCTAAAGTACGGAGAAGCTATACAACAGACTCTGTCTATGCAAAATACAAAATATAGATAAAAATGATAGATGAAAAGCATGTAAAGTCTCCAAGGCGTGGGGAGCTCACCGCGATCCAAACTGCAACAGTCCTCGAATGTTGGGAGGATAAACAGGAGTGGCTTGTACTAGGTGTTGCATCAGAAAAAGATACAGAGTGTAGTATGAGTAGCAAAATAACAGGTACTCAGTAAGCATCATAGGCCGACCGAGCGCAAAAAGATAATATACAACATAAAATACAGGAAAGTAAGATAACTACAGGGATCCACATAAATCTAGTTATAAAACTGGAAATCAACACTAACCGGCTAATGGTGAAGAAAGCAATGACCAAAGTAAAACCAAGGAAACAGATAATCCAAATACGCTTCTACATGATGCAATGCAATGAGGGATGATGATTTGATGCATAGTTGTATAAAAGTAAAACCCAGAATGCCGCATTGGGTGCCCAGAGTTTAACCTTGAACTCATTAACATGTGCATAAAAAGTAAAACCCAAAATAACACATCAGGGCATAAGAAATCAATCATCAGACTCATCAACAGAAAGTAAACGAAAAGAAGATCCGAAAACATCTCTCGGACCGGCATAAAAAGAATAGTAAATTTCCTTTACTTTCAAAATCCAATAGCGAAACAAAATAATTTACTTTAAGGTCCGAAAATCATAGTAACTATAGTAAATCTCATGTTTGGAACCAAAACCTTGAAAATCATTTCTTTTTATACCGATGGCATGAGAATGTAGAATGAGCACGTTAATTTCCACGTTCAGAGAATATAGCATACAACTGGGAAAGATAGAGAAAAAATACCTTCCTATCAAGAGAACTAACTTGGAAACTCCACCTAAATCCAAGCTATGGCCTCGGTCCCACATTTACACATAAAACCGACATTAAGGCAAAAATAATAGAACATAACTACGAAGACAACTACAAGCTTCTACTCTACCTGTAAAACCTCCTAAAAGCATGCTAAGAATTATATACAAGCTATAATAGTACTATGAGCTCCAAGACTAAGGATAATAAGAATAAACCTAATCTATGATCCGAAATGGCCAGTTTATTACAAGGTACAAGATTTAAGACTATTCCTACCTACAGTCCAACTTAACATTATAGTAACATATATCATATAAAGTCTAACTAACTCAGTCTAGAAAAGTAAACGTAACCTACCTCGGGGATGAACTGCAAACATGAACCGTCACTCGTGTGCCTTTCCATTCTGAATAGCCTCAGAAATATGCCACGCTAACAAGAACAGAATCCAGGTGTCAGATGAGAAGAATGACACTCATATTGCTATACGGCAATTCGAGCCGACAATTCGGTCAGAAAATGACCCATGGGGCTCGTGTAATGAAATAAAAAAAAATTCACAATTTTGTCAACAACGAGTGAAGGAACCCATGCTCAAAATTTGAGCACGAACAGGACTTGTGTCGGGGCTTAAAATGGCCCCGAGGTCCTACTAGTTCAAGAGAAAGAAAATGGAGGATTAAGGATTTTTAAGAACGGTAACGTACCAATTAGGAAGCAAGAAATAACCACGGACCAGAAAAACCATCACTACCAAGCTTAGGGATGAACCAAGAGGAATATGAAGGTTTGGAGCTATTTTAATGGGGGGGGGGGAACTGAGTTGGATGTGTTGGAGAAGAAGCTGGAATTTGATGAAGTGGCCAGCTTTATAGCTGCCAGCGCCCAGACGTAGGGTCGCTTATACACGCGCAGGAACGCCACAAGGCCCAGGTGCCACAGGAGCGGCCTGGCCACAGCTCCCAAAGCATCATAGATGCACTGCCCTGCCAGCCCAGGCAGGCACACAAGAAGGTACAAGCCCGTACAGGAGCGCCAGCGCAGGTGCGGCCAGGCGCCCGCCTTGGCGCCATACCAGCAACAGCTGCTACAAGTGCCAAGCTTTTAGCCAACTTTTAAACGTATGGACCCTAGAAAATGCATTTGGGGTCCTACGAGAAAAAATGAGCTGAGCTATTAAACTAAAAATGATATTTCAGACTCAACAGAATCGGTAAAAATTCAAATGGAGGTCGATTTTAAAAAAATGGGCCCCACGCCCAAAACCTACTATTGGCCACCCTTTACCATAACAAAACCCAAAGGCCAATAACAAGTCTAGAAGGCTTCGGACTCTAACCAAAGGTCCCTTTATCCCAAAGTTTACCTTTTGAAGCTAACAATGCTATTATAATTTCCATCAGAGGTCGTCTTCTCTGAATGTCGAATAAAGTCAACCCCACCAGCCAAACTAGACTAAAAACACAGAAAACAATACAAAACTAAACTGGAGACACTCAGACCCAAACCAAGGGTTCCGCTAGACCAAAATCCCCATTACAGAGCCAAAGAAACTAGCACAATTTGATTCTAAGCGTGTTAACCAATAAAGTTGACCAAAGTCAAGGATTTTCTAAGTTCAAGTTCAAAAATAGAGAAATGGCCATAACATCCTAATGAACAGCCTAAAGAACTAGCAGAATTTGATTTTGAGCGTGTTTACCAATAAAGTTGACCAAAGTCAAGGATTTTCTAAGTTCAAGTTTGGAAAATAAGAAAATGGCCATAACGGCCTAATGAACGGCAAAGGAACCAAACTGTCAGTCTCAGCAAGTAATAAATGACCTGTAACCGCTGAGGGAAAGCTCAAAACACAGAAAAAGCATGAAACTAGAAAATGGCCTGGAGGGTCATTACAACATCCACTACTAATAAACAACCTCCCCAATGCGATGAAGTATCTCAAATGGCCTAATGAACCTAGGACTGAGCTTACCCTTCCTCTTGAACCTCATCACGCCCTTCATGGGTGACATCCGAAGGAACACACTATCACCAACCATGAACTCTAGATCCTGAACTTTACAATTAACATAACTCTTCTGCCTACTCTAGGCAGTGCGAAGTCTCTTCTGAATGACCCAAACTCTATCAATAGAATCATAAAGCAAGTTGGTACCCCACGGCCTAACCTCGAAAGTATCAAATCAACCCACCGGAGATCTGCATCACCTACCATACAAATCCTCGAATGGAGCCATCAGAATGCTGGAATGGTAACTATTATTATATGCAAACTCTGCCAAGTCTAAACATTGGTCCCACTTACCCCCAAAATCAATAACATAGGCTCTCCACATATCCTCTAGAACCTGAATAGCATGCTCTAGTTGACCATATGTCTACGGATGAAAAATGGTGCTAAGCTCAACTTTAGTACCCAACACTTTCTGAATAGACCTCCAAAAATGCAAAGAGAACTGAGTACCATGGTCAGAAATGATAGAAACTGGCACACCATGCAAATGGATAATCTCTCAAATGTAGATCTGAGCCAACCTCTCAAAAATGTAGGAAGTCTTAACCGACAAAAAGTGAGTAGACTTAGTCAACCTATGTACAATGACCTAAGTAGCATCAAATCTCAACAAGGTATGTGGTAACCCATATACGAAATCCATAGCTATCCGCTCCAATTTTCACTCCTGAATGGGTAGCCTCTGAGACAAAAAATCTGGCCTCTAGTGCTCAAATTTCACCTGCTAATAATTCAAGCACCTAGAAATGAAAGATGAAATATCCCTCTTCATCCCACACCACCAGTAGTGCTTCCTCAAGTCACGATACATCATAGCTACCCCGAGATTAGTGAAATATCTAAAACAATGTGCCTCTTCCAAGATCAATCTAACAAAGTCACCAACTCTAGGAACGCAAATACGACCCTCGACCCTTAGAACACCCTTTGAATCTAATGTTTCCTTCCTAGCCTCACTGCCTAAAACCTTGTCATAAATGATCATCAACCTCGCATCATCAAACTGAGGTGCTCGAATCAGCTACAACAAGGAAGATCGAGCGTCAACACAAGCAAAAATACAACTCGGCTTAGAAATGTCAAGTCTAACCAACCTGTTAGCCAAGGACTAGATGTCCCAAGCTAAAGGTTGCTCTTTTGTTGCTAAGAAAGCCAAGCTACCCATACTCACTGCCTTCCGGCTTAAGGCATCCGCTACCACATTTGCCTTGCCCGGATGATATAGAATAGAGGTGTCATAGTCCTTCAGTAACTCAAAACACTTACGCTACCTCAAATTTAGATCCTTCTAGTAGAAAATGTACTGAAGACTACGATGGTCAGTGAAGATCTCACAATGCACGCCATAAAGGTAATGTCTCCAAATCTTTAACGCGAAGATTACCGCTGCCAACTCCAAGTCATGTGTGGGGTAATTCCTTTTGTGAACCTTCAACTTTCTTGAAGCATAAGCAATAACTCGGCCTTGCTGCATCAACACATAACCCTAACTAATACCTGAAGCATCACAATACACAGAAAACCCCTGGCCCTCAACTGGAAGAGTAACAATCAGAGTTTAACTCAATAAGGCCTTGAGCTTTAGAAAGCTCGCCTCACACTCATCTGACCACTGGAAGGGAACATTCTTCTCAATCTAGTTAATGAAGCTTCTATAGAAGAAAACTGCTCCACAAACCGTCTGTAGTAAACTACCAACCTAATGAAACTACGAACCTCGGTAGGAGAATTAGGCCTAGCCCAATCACAAACTGCTGCAATCTTCGTTGGATCCTCCATAATCCCGTCCTTGGACACCATGTGCCCTAGGAATGCCACAGACTTAAGCTAAAACTCAAACTTAGTGAATTTGGCATATAACTGACAGTCTTACAAGGTTTGAAGTACAACTCTAAGATGCTACTCATGATCCTCTCTACTCCTTGAATATATCAAAATGTCATTGATGAACACAATCACAAATGAGTCCAAGTAGGCACTAAACACTCGGTTCATTAACTCCATAAATGTTGTTGGGGCATTAGTGAACCTAAATGACATGACTAGAACACATAATAGTCATATCGAGTCCTAAATGCAGTCTTTGGGATATCCAAAGCCTTGATCCTGAACTTGTTATAGCTGGACCTCAAGTCAATCAAAGAGAGCAATACTGCCCTTGTAGCTGTTCATACAAATCATCAATACGTGGCATCAGATATCTATTAATTACCATCACCTTAATCAACTGTCTGTAGTTAATACACATACACATGGACCCGTCCTTCTTCTTCACAAACAGAACCGGAGCACCCTATTGAGACACACTAATCCTGATAAACCCTCTACTAAACAAATCCTGGGCCTGATCCTTAAGCTCTCTCGACTCAGTTGGTGCCATCCGATATGGCGGAATAGAAATAGGTTGAGTGCCCAACTCAACATCAATACCAAAGTCGATGTCACAATCACGAGAAAGATCCAGAAGATCAAAAGGAAACACCTTCAAATACTCTCAAACCACAAAAACTGACTCAAGTGAAGGTGTGGTGGAACTAGTATCATGGACACAGGCAAGATAGGCTAAGCACCCCTTCCCAACCAATTGTTCGGCATTAAGAAAAGATATAACTCCCATCGGCATGTGGCTATCAACACTATTCTATATGATATGAGGGATGCCAGGCATCCATAAAGTAGCAGTCTTGGTGAAGAAATCCAAGATCGCATGATAAGAAGATAGCCAATCCATGCCTAAGATCACATCGAAATTAACCATATCAAGCACAATCAAGTCTACCCATGTGTCATACCCTAGGATAATCACCACACAATTCCGATACACCTAATCCACTATTAAAGAATCTCCTACTCGGTAGATATATTCAAGGGAGCAGACAATGACTCACAAGCAGACGCCAGATGAGTCGCATAATAAGCATACACATAGTAGAAGGTAGACCCCAGATCAAACAAAGCAGAAGCAGACTAATGAACAATAGAAATCGTACCTTTGATGACAACATTTGAATCCTCGGCCTCTGTCTGGCCAAGAACTGCATATATGTGGCCCCCACCACCATGACTACCTAATCTACTGGACTGAGGACCACCTTTAGTACCCTGAGTACCACCCCTACTAACCAATGCACCACCTCTGGCTGGTGGTGCTGGATCCCTGGGGGCCTAAACTGTCTGATCATGTTGCCTCTGGTGCAATACCGATGGGCACTCTCTAGAAAAGAGGCCTATCTCGCCACGCTCATAACAACCCCAGTCAAAAATATATTGATGTGAAGACCAGGTTGAATCAAAATAACTACCACGACCTGTGGACCCTATATGAGCACCTCATGGAGCAGGAATAATACTCTAGCTACTTTGACCCTCAGCAGTTTGTAATGCTGCATGAACAGGCCAGCTCAGCTAAAAATGTTGCTGATGTTGACCCCTACCAAAGTGGCCTCTACCACGGGTCTGCGAGCCACTGAAACTGCCCTGATAGTGGGGTCTCTTATTGCTGCCCCATTAGGCCTTATGAAGTATGCCCTTAATAGTGCAGGCATGGTCCATTACCTCTTGAAAGGACTTGCCAGAAGATACCATAGCCTCTATAGCCAAGCAGAGCTGTAAAGTCAATCCACAGGTAAAGTGACACACCCTCTCATGCTCGATGGGCAGAATCATAGTGGGGTGCCTAGCCAACTGGTGGAAGCAAACCTCATACTCAGAAACAGGCATAGAGCCCTTCTCTAACCCAGCAAACTGATCGATGAAACACTCCCTCATGCTACGCGGTACATATTTCTCTAGAAAAGCTGCGGAGAACTTGCACAAGTAAGCGGAGGTGACCCGACTGGTCTGCAAGCTACATATGACCTCTACCACTATTTTGCTAGACCATCCAGCTGAAATGCGGTGTAATCAGCTCTGTGCGACTCAACCAACCCCAAATTATGCAATATCTCATGGCAGCTAGTCAGAAACTCATGTGCATTCTCAAACCTTGGAGGACCCAATCTTAGAAACCTACCAAGCATCTTTTGCTCCTCAAAAGACATGACGGGCCTGGCTGGGATAGGTGGAACAACTGTAAGGATCTGTAGTACCTCCAATCTAGGAGCTGCAGCAGAAGGTTGTGCTCCTGCACCCTGAACCGCTGCCTGAGCTGATGTTTGAGCCTCATCTCTAACCTGAGAACCAATCAGAGTACCTGGTCAAGCTGCTAGTAAATTCATACCCTCAAGGAACCCAAGTAACCAAACCAAAGTGTCTTGTAGCATCAGAGTAACCATAAAACATTTTGTATGTTTGGCAGGCCCCATACCCTTCGGCTCAAACTGTGCCTCCCAAACAAATATATCGCACTCTGGTGATGGTACCCTATCTTTGGCCCGAGCTGGCACCACAACCCGTCCCCTATCTAAACCTCTAGGTCTTCCTCTAACCCATCCCTTAGTTGAAGCTCTAACTACAAGCGCAGAGGCCTCATACTCACTCGATGTTGATCTCGTCTGGACCATCTGAGAAAGAGTGAAACAAGGATACTTAGAAGATGATAAAGTCAAGGAAGCACGAAAAGGAATAAAAAAAATGGAATCCTTCCTAGGAATGTCCTATAGCCTCTCGCAGATTTGATACGAACGTCATCGTATCGATCCATGGAACTCTACTAGACACCTTACTCTTATATTGGTAAGACCGGTGAACCTAGAGCTCTGATACCACTCTGTCATGACCCAAAACGAGGTCATGATGGCGCGTACATAACCCGCCAGTAAGCAAGACAACCCAAACCATGTGAAAGATAAATAAAGCAATTTATATAAAGAAAGAAGAAGATATGAATATAAGGGAGATAGAGCCAATAACATATATACATACCGACTGTACTAAATATACAAAAATGGCCATAAAGTGACCAAGAAGAAAAAATATACAATGAACTAACCCGAACCTGGTGTCACTGGTACAAGAGCGTCTAAAGTATGGAGTATCTATACAACAGACTCTGTCTATCCAAAATACAAAATATAGACAGAAAAATAGATGGAAATCATGTAAAGTCTCCAAGGCGCTGGGAGCTCACAGCGATCCAAACTACAACAGGCCTCGAATGATGGGAGGATCAAAGGGGTGGCTCCTACAAGGTGCTACATCAGAAGAAGATGCAGAGTCTAGTATGAGTACCAAAATAATAGGTACCTTGTAAGCATCATCGGCCGATCGAGCGCAGAAAGATAATATATAGCATAAATTAGAGGAAAGTAAGCTAACTACAGACATCCACTTAAATCTAGTTATAAAACTGGATATCAAGACTAATTGCCTAATGGAGAAGAAAGCAACGACCAAAGTAAAACCAACACATAAGACAATCCAAATACGCTCCAACATGATGCAATGCGATGAGGGATGATGATGTGATGCATTAATGTATAAAAGTAAAACCCAGAATGTCGCATTGGGCGCTCAAAATTTAACCTTGGACTCATCAACATGTGCATAAAAAGTAAAACCTAGAATAACACATCAGGGCTCCCGGAATCGATTATCAGACTCATCAATAGAAAGTAAATAGAGAAAAGGTCCAGAAACGTCCTTCAGACCGGCACAAAAAGAATAGTATTTTTTCTATCCTTTCAAAAACCAATAGTGAAACCAAAATAATTTCCTTTAAGGTCCGAAAATCATAGTAACTATAGTAAATCTCAAGTTTGGAACCAAAACATCAAAAATCATTCCTTTTTATACACATGGCATAAGAATGCAGAATGAGCATGTAAATTTCCACGTTCAGAGAATATAGCACATAACAGGGCAAAACAGGGCAAAAATACCCTCCAATCAAGAGAACTGACATGGAAACTCTGCCCAAATCCAAGCTAAAGCCTCGAGCCCACAGTTGCACATAAAACCAACATTAAGGCAAAAATAATGGAACATAAGTACGAAGACAACTAAAAGCTTCTACTCTACCTCTAAAACCTCCTAAAAGCATGCTAAGGATTCTACACAATCTATAATAGTACTATGAGCTCCTACACAAAGGATAACAAGAATACATCTAATATATGATCTGAAATGTCCAGTTTATTACAAGTTACAAGATTTAAGCCCATTCCTATCTACAGTCCAACCTAACATTCCAGCAGCATATATCCTATAAAGTCAAACTAACTTAATCTAGAAAAGTAAATCATAACCTGCCTCGAGGCTAAACTTCAAACATGAACTCTCGTGTGCCTTCCCCTTTCGAACAGCCTTAGAAAGCTGCCATGCTAACAAGAACAGAATCCAGGCTTCAAGATTAGAAGAATGAAACCCATATTTCTATACAAAAATAAGGGCCGAAAATCAGGTGGAAAATGACCCTTGGCCTGCGCAATAAAACAGAAAACAAAATGCAAAATTTTATCTGCAACTGGTCATGAAACCCATGCCCAAAAGTTGTGTGCAAACGGGACTTGTTTCGGGGCTCAAAACAGCCCCAAGGTCCTACTAGTTCAAGAGAAACAAAAGTGGAGAATTAGGGATTTTAAAGAATGGAAACGTACCAATTAGGAAGCAAGAAACGACCACGATACGGAACAACTATCACCACAACACCTAGGGATGAACAAGGAGACATATGGAGGTTTGGAGCTATTTTAATTGGGGGAACATCAAGTTGGAAATGTTGGAGAAGAAGCTGGAATTTGATGAAGTGAGCAGCTTTATAGCTGCCAGCGCCCAGCGCAGGGGCGCCTATGCACGCACAGGCGCGGGCACGCCACAGCACCCAGGCACCGCAGGAGAGGCCTGGCCACCGCGCCCAAAGCACCACATGAGCGCTACCCGACCAGCCTAGGCAGGCACGCGAATGCGCACAGGCCAGCACAGGAGCGCTAGTGCAGGTGCGGCCAGGCGCCTGCCTTGGCACCATACCAGCAACAGCTGCTGCAAGTGCCAAGCTTCCAGCTAACTTTTTAATGGATGGACCCTTGGAAATGCATCTGGGGTCCCGTGAATAAAAATGAGCTGAGATATTCAACTAAAAATAAGATTCTAAACTCAATGAAATCGACAAAAATCCCAACAGAGGTCAATTTAATGAAAAGTGGTCCCCACGCCCAAAATTAAATATTGGCCACCCTTTACCAAAATAAAACCCAAAGACCAAAAACAAGTTTAGAAGCCTTGGGACCCAAACCAAAGATTCCTCTATCCCAAAGTTGATATTTCGAAGCTAACAATACTTTCAGAATTTTCATCTGAGACCGTCTTCTACGAATGTCAACCAAAGTCAACTCCACTAGCCAAACTGGCTTGGAAACACAAAAAACAACACAAAACCAAACCGAAAGCACTCAGACCCAGACCAAAGGTCCTGCTAGACCAAAATCCCTATTCCAGAGCCAACAGAACAGTCAGAATTTGATTCTTAGTGTGTTTACCAAGAAAGTTGACAAAAGTCAAGGATTTTCTAAGTCCAAGTTTGAAAATAGGAAAATGACCATAACGGCCTAACGAACGGCCCGAACACTGAACTGTCAGTCCCAACAAGTCATAAATAACTTGTAGCCGCTGAGGGAAAATTCAAAACGCAGAAAAAGTGTGAAAAACAGAAAATAACTTTGAGGATCATTACATTAATTCTTTGGTGTCAATTTAATATATTATCAGTTTTACTGCACTATTTTTTTCCATTAGATATTAGAGCTAAAATAATAGAGAAAATACTTAGTTATATTTTAAATTGAAAAAAATGACTTTTTTATATTAAAGTAATTATTTTTGGTAAACACGATGAATATAAATACGTTAAGAAATAAATTTAAGTAGTAATAAAATAGGAAAATCGAATTAGATATTATAATAAATAAGAAAAGAAAAGAAAAGGAAGTGTATGATCTTGATTCTTAAAGTTACATAAATAAAAAAGAAAAAAGAAAGAAAGAACTTCTCCATATCCTTCTGAAGATAATTAATGGGCACCACACTTTTAGATATACATTTTTTTGATTTTTTTGCTTTTTCAATGCCTAGCCATTGGAATTTTCTAGTACATAGATTAGCTTCTTTGGAAATTCCATACTCTGCATGATGTACAATTGTTTTAAGCTATATTTTTTATTAATTGACAAATTTGCCCTTGATCCTCCTAGTTATGGCTCTATTAAAGTAATTATTTTTAGTAAATACGATGAATATAAATACATTAAAAAATAAATTTAAGTAGTAACAAAATAGAGCAATCGAATTAGATATTACAATAAATAAGAAAAGAAAGAAAAGGAAGTACATGATCTTGATTCCTGAAGTTACAAAAATAAAAAAAGAAAAAAAAAGAAAGAACTTTTTTATATCCTTTTGAAGATAATAAATGGGACCCACATCTTTAGATATACATTTTTTGATTTTTTTGATTCTTCGATGCCTAGCCATTGGAATTTTCTAGTACATAGACTAGCTTTTTTGGAAATTCCATACTCTTTTTGCATGATGTACAATTGCTTTAAGCTATATTTTTTTGTTAATTGACAAATTTGCCCTTGTCTATCTTAGTTATGGCTCTTCTATATAATAGAAAATTAAAAAAATAACCTCAAATGACCTAAATGCCCTTGGTCAGCAAGCACACATGACGACCGTAAGGTGCTTTTTAGCGCTCTTCTATATATTAGAATATACCAATTCTCTCATGATGTGAGTTAGTAAGAAAATTAAATGTTAGTAAAAAAATAAAATACTACCATAAATAATTTGTCACCATAATTAATTTTTACTTTTCACAAAAAATTTCTTCCATATTTAGGTAATTTTTTTTTTAGAGGAAAAGATTTTGGACTTCTATAATTAAGGATATTTTTTTCTACAAAGACATAATATAACGTCCACAACGTAATCCTCAAACGATGTTTTGTATAGGATTATTCTCCCAATATATAGTTGTATATTATTTTTTTGTATTAGTCATATGCAGAGGTCAATTGACCAAAAACATTTATTATATATGTGTCTTTTCTATAATTTCTCTTTGTTATCGTCGTTTAAGGTTTCTTTGTTGGCTTCCACATCATGCAAGCTTATTTTGGATTCCAACAACATGCCCATAATTTGAGTTCAATCATATTTTAAGGGTATATCAAAAGTTTAGTCTCATAAGATGACATAGTTCGCATGAACACCATTTTGCTTTTTTTGGGACTCAAAAGAAATGAACGAGAGTATACTAAAAAAGAAGAGGAGGTGGGCAAGCTATCTTTGTGTAGCTCTAAATTCGCTTTACCCTATTAATGTATTGCTCAATATATAGAAGTAGATTATGCAATATGTAAAAAAAATAATCAAAATTCTCTTCTGATCTATGGTATTATTCTCTTCTTTTTTTGTTATTGGGTGGTTAATTATATAAATAAATATTATTTATAACCATACATTGGTTATTGTGTAATTTTCTTGTTTTTTAATTTTTACCGTAATACACACGTGCAAAGTACGTACACTTAACTAGTTTTATTTAAAATACCGAAAATGGCCAAAACTACCTTTGAACTATTCAAAATAGAGCAAATATATCATCGTTTCATTTTGGGCTCCAAGTTACTCTTGCCATTAAAATTAGAGGCTACATCAACTTAATATCCCCTTTAACCTCATGACATGACATTTGATGTGAATTTTTTTTTATATGGCTCAATACCTAAGCGTCCTACATGGAATAAAAATCCACATGGCTGTAACCTAAACACACCCTAATGTCCTGATTTTTACCTTTAGATGGTATGATATTTTCAAAAGGGGTTACAACCGAGGCTTCAAGGGGTTGAACTGAAGCAACAAACGAATTAAACAATTTGAAATTTTTCACCATTCAAAATTGGCTGAACAGAAACTGTTGTATTAGTATTTTTGGAGAGAATGTAGGAACTAATACCGAGCTTTTCTATCTAGATACAGCAGGAACGAAATTCGCCTGAAAACTCATAACCTTAACCAACTTCACCATCACAAAACCACCACCAACACTACCAATCACCAGCATCATGAGAGTTACTACAACACTAACTATCACAACTATAACACAAATATTACTAGCAACTAACACCAACCATCACCACCACCACCATTACAAACTATCTCCATCATCACTAGCAAACATAATTTTTTTTGATCAAATAATAATTTTATTAAATTAAATTAAGTATTTTTCTAATATATAATTATTTTTTATAATGTTTATAAATAAATAAATTATGTACATTCATATGTTGAAAAATAAATAGTCTAAATCGTTTAGTATTCATATCTAGAGACAACATCTTAATCATTCAGATACACATTCAGATTCAAACGTCTTAATATTAATGAAAACAAATGAGGCCTTAGTTGAATTCTAACTATTTGATTGTAAAGTTGCCAACTAAGAAGATGTGACAAAGAAAAGATTTTTGTAGAACTTAGTTTGATTCTAACTATTTGGTTGTGAAGTTTTCCAATTAAAATGGTTTGTTTTTTAAAATATATTCTTACACTTATTATTTATTACTTTACAAATAAAAGAATCTTTTCAGTAAATCAAAATGCTTTTAAATGTGGATGTGCAAAATTGATTTAATCAATAAATTGAACCAAAAAATGTTATTGTTTATAGAATACAAATTATTGACTTAACGATTTTGTTAAAAAAAAATACTAAGCTATCAGTTTAATTTATGGTTTTAAGGTTCTACTTAATAGTTAAATCGATAATCTAATAAAATTACACTAATATTACCATTTTATACCTAATTATTTAATAATGACTTTAGATTTCAAAATATAAATCCTATTTTCTTTTGCATTTTATAATCGTTGTCTTGGTGCTGTCATTTTTTTTATAAAGTCGTGTGAACTGTAAATTGACCTTATGTAATGACCCTTCTGGTCATTTAGCGTATTCACTTTTTTGTACCATTAGAGCTTGCCTGTAGCGGCTCCAAGTCATTTATGGCTTGCTGGGATCGGTAGTTCGGTGCCCGGGCCGTTTGCTTGGTCTTTTTGCCCATTCCTTGTTTTAGAGCTTTTAGCTTTTGAAATTATTGACTTCAGTCAACATTCTTGGTGAACATGCTCGGAATCAAATTCCGACAGTTCCACTAGCTCCAGAGCGTGGACTTTGGTCTAGAGGGACCTTAGGTTGGGATCCGAGAACCTTACAGCTTGGAATTCTCTCTCGTTCTGTGTTTTTAAGACAGTTAGGTTGGTTTGGTTGACTTTTCTCAATATTCAGGGAAGACTGCCTCGGATGGGAATTCCGTCAGCACTATTAGCTCTGGATTGCTGAGTTTGGGTTAGGTAGGTGGTTTGTTCGGGTTCCGAATGAGCCGAGCTCATATTGGGTGTTTGGTTGGCATTAGCTAGAATTGACTTGGGTCAACTTTCTTCTGAAACGACCTCGTATGGAAGTTTTCTCAATTCCATTGAGTCCAGAATGTCATTTCCACTCTAATGGTGTAATGACCCTTTCGGTCATGTACGCATTTTTGCCTTTCATGTACTATGAGAGCTTGCTTGTAGCGGCCCCAAGTCATTTATGGCTTGCTGGGACCAGTGGTTTGGTGCCCTGGCAGTTTGTTGGTCGTTATGGCCATTTTCCTATTTTAGAGCTGACTCTAAGAGTTGAGTTATCAAAATTATACGGTAGTGATTTGCGGGCCTAAGTTCGAGAATTTTAATAACATCGCGCGTACTTGAGATTATTTGATTTAAAATTAGAATGTGGTAAAAAGTTTTAATTTTATTGTCTTCCTAAAATATTTTTAATATTTATGAAAGATACTTTTGTTACGATATATCTTTGTGTATGTATCTATTTTACAATAGTTTAATAATTTATTAATATTTTAATGGAGATAGTGAGTCTAGTTATGTTGGAAATTATTATTATTATAATATAGTGGGTTTTATTTAAAATAATTTTCTAATAATTGTGGTATATTCAAAAGGTTATGCATATTTTACCATGAAGCTATGCAATACACGAATACATACGTGTCATGGACTCTATCCGTGATTTAATAGCTAAGATAGAATATGGTGGTGACACCACCTACTCCACGTGTGGGAGAAGAGAATAGATCAGCATGTGCACTTGTTACAATTACAATAATAGGCACCACTTTTCCATAAAGTTTTCTTACATGACACTTGAGTAATAGCTGCCAATTTCTATGTTTGGAAAATATAGGATCTATATATATATTTATGCATACATACGCCTATGGACTTCTCCAGCAAAAAGAAATTCTATTCATTTTCCTTACCAATTTTACTATTTTACATTTTGTAATTCTACATACAAAGAGGACTTCCGTACATGATGCCTAATTTTTCTTGGTTCTCCATCTTCTATTACCTATTCGTGGTGAAGAAAGTTTGCGAGGAAATAATTTTTGATGTTATATTTGATTCCGGAAAGAAAATTCATTATCTACGTTAAGTTATTCAAGCCCGAAGTCGAGTTTAATTTTATTTTGGAGCTTCTCAAAGCGGTTCAGGCTTGGACATCATTGTTCTAGCAGCTTTCATCGGACGACAGGTTGGTTATGGCTTCCCCTATCCAGACTTTGCATATATAGGCTATAACTGCATTAATTAGCATCCTTGGGTGGGTTATGATAGGTTGGTACCCCAGACCTTGTCCGCCTTGTTCGTCCATTATTTCATGCGTTGTTTGTAGTATTCGCGTAGTATTGTACATTACCTTTGTGGTCCTGTGTGGCCTTGAACTGACTCTGGAACATAGATGGTTGGGTTATTGGGGAATGTCCACGAGTTCCGGACATAGAGATTATCCTTTTAGGCTGGTTATGTCTGTTGAGTAGCTACTGGGCATATGCAGGGCTGATAGGAATTATTGTGAGCCATTGGGCTAATTTATATTTGTGTGCGAGCATATCATCCATGAAAAAGGTTTTCCCCTGCATGTTTTACTACAGTTTTGGCTGCAAGCCACTACAAACAGTGTTCTTAATTTTGCATGGCCCTAGGGGCCCCTTTTTGGTACTATTGATGATAGAAAAGGGGATTTTTAGATGTTTTCGCACTGATTTTATTACTGGTATTAGTCTCTGTGGGGAAGATCACCAGAATTGATTTTGTTACTCATACTAGTCTCTGCGGGGCAGAGCACCAGACTTGATTTTATTACTAATACTAGTCTCTGCGGGGCGGAGCACTAGACTTGATTTACTATAGTTTTAGACCCGGTTACGCCCGGGCACCCTTGGAGGGGTTTTTGAGGCATTTTCTACTACTTTAGTCCTGGACGGGGTCTGGGCATGCATGGGCACTATACTAGAGGGTTGAGCTTCCAGTTTTTTCAGCAGGGTTGTCTGTCAGTATTGTAGTACGAGGTGAGATTTTCCCATCGGACTTCATCTGGTAGAGGCTATTTTCAATATGGTAAGCGTGGGCACTATACTAGGAATTGCCCCACGATTGTGTATCCCGACAAACCTAGTTGTTATCATTGTGGAGAGATTGGTCATCTTTATAGAGCTTTTCCTCGGTGAGGGCTGGTTGGGACTTCAGTTTTGACTACTCAGTACAGAGTTATATCCCATCAGCTTGATGCTCCTCTTTGTGGGCCAGAGGTATAGGTTCCTGATATCGTTGCTCCAGGTTAGGGTTTTGCTACCTTCGACTTGTGATAGTCCTGCTCGCATTGCGATTCTATCCCTTCTGTCATTTATTTTCTTATATGCCTACTTGTTATTTGTTTAAGTTGTTTGGTTACCCGAATTGTAGTACCGATATGTTATTTTATTGGTAGTTTATTCTTTAGTAGTGGATGTGGGTGAGTTAGCCTTGTGAGGTGTTTTACCCAGAGTTATAGCTCGTGGGTAGTTCTTGTTAGTCTATTTCTAGTTGGGTTCATTTCCTATTTCGCTGTGGCCCTAGACCTGTGATTGAGCCTTCCTTGTTGAGCGGTCCTAGATGGTTGTTGCCTAGGCCGTTATCTTGCGTGGCTAGAGGTTCCTGTGTTAGTTTGATGTGATACCGGTAGTTGTGCCAGAGTGGAGGTTTTGCCTTAGTTTTGAGGTGTTGGTTATGCTAGCGTGTATAGATCGGTTTGGCCTCTCGAGTGTTTAGAGTCGACCCTCTTTGTT
This sequence comes from Jaltomata sinuosa, assembly GCA_003996215.1. Classification (NCBI taxonomy): domain Eukaryota; kingdom Viridiplantae; phylum Streptophyta; class Magnoliopsida; order Solanales; family Solanaceae; genus Jaltomata; species Jaltomata sinuosa. The sequence goes on from QJPP01004808.1 coordinate 19,210, forward strand.
GATTAGTTTTGGAGGTTAGAAGGTATGTGGGTTATTCCCATAGTCTCCTCTAGTTCCTTGGCCGTTGAGTGTTTTGTTGTTTTCCTCGATTCTAGTTGGAATGAATTTCGATCGTAGTCCTCTTGTTGAGCCTTTGATTGTGACATTATGTTTGAGTTTGGATTTAGCATTTTCGACTAAGTTTGACTGTAACCTCGTGGTTGAGATGCATTCGTAGCAGTTTGGGTGACTCAGACATCTGGCCCATTTCCTCTTGCCTTATTGAGTTTTGACAATGTAAGTTTGGTAACTAAGGGAATGGTTCTAGGTTCTTATTTGAGAGAGAATTCTTACGGTTCAGTATATGCTACGGAAGGGTTTTGTTTAGTTGAGAAAAGAGGGAGATGACTTCTTGTTCTAGCTTGTGTGTTTTAGTAGTTGACTGAGGTGACGATGAAGGTTTGCTTTGGGAATTTATGTTGGTCATTTGATCCGGCTGTTTGAAGATTGCAGTGGTTTTTTCCATTGATTGGTTTGAGTTTTAGTAGCAACTGTGGTTTAAGCAACTTGCATAATCAAGCCTAGTTGATTGGCAGCAAATGAGTCTGCTCGCGGGTTTGACAGAAGCGTTGGTTGGTAATTTGGGATTTACTTTCAGAATCATGGCTTGGCAGGTTACATCGGATGGTTCGTGGCAGTTTCTATTTGGTTGCAGCATTTTAGTGCCAGGAGGTAGTGGGTGCGGGCTACTTAGCTTCTTTACTTCAGTTTTGGATGCGGCTATTGGCCTTGGACACCTAGTCCTTGGCTAACCTTTGTATCAGGTGGGATATTCCTGATTTCAGTGTTGCTCTTCATGGTACGAAGTTTGTTCCATCTTGGTTGGACAGATGCAGTGGCGTAAGTTCCAGATTCAGCGGTATGATATATACTTTAAAATAATTAGTTGAGCAGATCCGATAGAGCAGTTGATTCGAGCCAAAGGAATGAGTTGAAGTTATATGCAAATTTCTATGGCTAGATGGCAACTTTGAATCCCAAGCACCTTTTCCTTTGCTTACGGGGTGTCCTGACTTGATATTTGTGGTTTGTAGACTTCTTTTCAAATCTGAATAGCATTTGAGTGTTTGGAGTAGCTACAGTGTTTCTTAGAGCTGGGAGCTTAGCTAATGACTACGGACTTCGTGGTAGGCTTACAACACTACTTGCAGGGTCTTGGTTTTGGTTTGGGTCTGTTGGGCAGGTTGCCCTAGTTTATTTGCTTTCAGTTGACTCGAACTCGACATGGTGCAGTTGTTGGGTTCGTTCTACAGTTTGGAAGTTTCTCCATCAACACAAAGTATTCATATATGCTTGTCCTAACTTTGGTGTGCGGATCTTCAATCAGATGCATATGGGTTGTTCAGTTGGGTTTTGTTATTGAGTTTTATGTTAGCGAAAGTGCTCGTTCATTGGTTGGTGGCCATTCGGGCCAGGTAACTCCTGTCTTCGGTGATATGCTACGGTTTGTTATCTTAGATGGAAAAAGCTAGTGGACTATAACTCCACTTTGATAGAACTTGGGTATAAAGGGTGACTTCGTTCGTGGTAGAGTATAAGAGAGAACTATAGATCTTCGGTATGTTAGTTGATTCTTCGAGGGTGGTTCGAGAGTTCAACTTGTTTGAAGCTTCTTGTTTATGGTACAAAGGGATTCGGGCAGCATAAAGGGTTTTGTGAAATCAGCTAGCTCATGAGTTAGTGTTTTGGTTGTTGGATTTTCTGGCAAATTTGGGTGTGGTTTCAACGGTTCGAGTTCTGTGTTTTGATTGCCTTGCTTCTATGGTTTCGGTGTTGGGACGGTGCTTACCGGTCGAGATTCTAGAGGCTCAGTTTGGGTTGGCAGACCCTTTGCATTTTGGAGTTTGAGTTTGGGATTTAGGTTGGCTAGCATAAAGTGTAATATTGGTTGCCTTTTGTGGTTCATTCTGTTGAGTGTCGTCTTGTCGAGAAGGCTACCCAGGTTGTCCTAGAGAGTAGTGCGGGCCTTGTATCCGTTGTTCTTTTAACCACTAGCCTATCCTTCCTTCTTGACATTCGGGGATGAAAGTCTTTTTAGTAGTGGAGGATGTAATGACCCTTTCGGTCATGTACGCATTTTTGCCTATCTTGTACTATGAGAGCTTGCTTGTAGCGGCCCCAAGTCATTTATGGCTTGCTGGGACTAGTGGTTTGGTGCCCTGGCCGTTTGTTGGTCATTATGGCCATTTTCCTATTTTAGAGATGAGTCTAAGAGTTGAGTTATCGAAATTGTACGGTAGTGATTTGCGAGCCTAAGTTCGAGAATTTTATTAACATCGCGCATACTTGAGATTATTTGATTTAAAATTAGAATGTGGTAAAAAGTTTTAATTTTACTGTCTTCCTAAAATACTTTTAATATTTATGAAAGATACTTTTGTTACGATATATCTTTGTGTATGTATCTATTTTACAATAGGTTTATAATTTATTAATATTTTAATGGAGATAGTGAGTCTAGTTATGTTGGAAATTATTATTATTATAATATAGTGGGTTTTATTTAAAATAATTTTCTAATAATTGTGGTATATTCAAAAGGTTATGCATATTTTACCATGAAGCTATGCAATACACGAATACATACGTGTCATGGACTATATCCGTGATTTAATAGATAAGATAGAATATGGTGGTGACACCACCTACTCCACGTGTGGGAGAAGAGAATAGATCAGCATGTGCACTTGTTACAATTACATTAATAGGCACCACTTTTCCAAAAAGTTTTCTTACATGACACTTGAGTAATAGCTGCCAATTTCTAAGTTTGGAAAATATAGGATCTGTATATATATTTATGCATACATACGCCTATGGACTTCTCCAGCAAAAAGAAATTCTATTCATTTTCCTTACCAATTTTACTATTTTACATTTTGTAATTCTACATACAAAGAGGACTTCCGTACATGATGCCTAATTTTTCTTGGTTCTCCATCTTCTATTACCTATTCGTGGTGAAGAAAGTTTGCGAGGAAATAATTTTTGATGTTATATTTGATTCCGGAAAGAAAATTCATTATCTACGTCAAGTTATTCAAGCACGAAGTCGAGTTTAATTTCATTTTGGAGCTTCTCAAAGCGGTTCAGGCTTGGACATCATTGTTCTAGCAGCTTTCATCGGACAACAGGTTGGTTATGGCTTCCCCTATCCAGACTTTGCGTATATAGGCTATAACTGCATTAATTATAATCCTTGGGTGGGTTATGATAGGTTGGTACCCTAGACCTTGTCCGCCTTGTTCGTCCATTATTTCATGCGTTGTTTGTAGTATTCGCGTAGTATTGTACATTACCTTTGTGGTCCTGTGTGGCCTTGAACTGACTCTGGAACATAGATGGTTGGGTTATTGGGGAATGTCCACGAGTTCCGGACATAGAGATTATCCTTTTAGGCTGGTTATGTCTGTTGAGTAGCTACTGGGCATATGCAGGGCTGATAGGAATTATTGTGAGCCATTGGGCTAATTTATATTTGTGTGCGAGCATATCATCCATGAAAAAGGTTTTCCCCTGCATGTTTTACTACAGTTTTGGCTGCAAGCCACTACAAACAGTGTTCTTAATTTTGCATGGCCCTAGGGGCCCCTTTTTGGTACTATTGATGATAGAAAAGGGGATTTTTAGATGTTTTCGCACTGATTTTATTACTGGTATTAGTCTCTGTGGGGAAGATCACCAGAATTGATTTTTTTACTCATACTAGTCTCTGCGGGGCAGAGCACCAGACTTGATTTTATTACTAATACTAGTCTCTGCGGGGCGGAGCACTAGACTTGATTTACTATAGTTTTAGACCCGGTTACGCCCGGGCACCCTTGGAGTGGTTTTTGAGGCATTTTCTACTACTTTAGTCCTGGACGGGGTCTGGGCATGCATGGGCACTATACTAGAGGGTTGAGCTTCCAGTTTTTCAGCAGGGTTGTCTGTCAGTATTGTAGTACGAGGTGAGATTTTCCCATCGGACTTCATCTGGTAGAGGCTATTTTCAATGTGGTAAGCGTGGGCACTATACTAGGAATTGCCCCACGATTGTGTATCCCGACAAACCTAGTTGTTATCATTGTGGAGAGATTGGTCACCTTTATAGAGCTTGTCCTCGGTGAGGGCTGGTTGGGCCTTCAGTTTTGACTACTCAGTACAGAGTTATATCCCATCAGCTTGATGCTCCTCTTGGTGGGCCAGAGGTATAGGTTCCTGATATCGTTGCTCCAGGTTAGGGTTTTGCTACCTTCGACTTGTGATAGTCCTGCTCGCATTGCGATTCTATCCCTTCTGTCATTTATTTTCTTATATGCCTACTTGTTATTTGTTTAAGTTGTTTGGTTACCCGAATTGTAGTACCGATATGTTATTTTATTGGTAGTTTATTCTTTAGTAGTGGATGGGGGTGAGTTAGCCTTGTGAGGTGTTTTACCCGGAGTTATAGCTCGTGGGTAGTTCTTGTTAGTCTATTTCTAGTTGGGTTCATTTCCTATTTCGATGTGGCCCTAGACCTGTGATTGAGCCTTCCTTGTTGAGCGGTCCTAGATGGTTGTTGCCTAGGCCGTTATCTTGCATGGCTAGAGGTTCCTGTGTTAGTTTGATGTGATACTGGTAGTTGTGCCAGAGTGGAGGTTTTGCCTTAGTTTTGAGGTGTTTGTTATGCTAGCGTGTATAGATCGGTTTGGCCTCTCGAGTGTTTAGAGTCGACCCTCTTTGTTGATTAGTTTTGGAAGTTAGAAGGTATGTGGGTTATTCCCATAGTCTCCTCTAGTTCCTTGGCCGTTGGGTGTTTTGTTATTTTCCTCGATTCTAGTTGGAATGAATTTCGATCGTAGTCCTCTTGTTGAGCCTTTGATTGTGACATTATGTTTGAGTTTGGATTTAGCATTTTCGACTAAGTTTGACTGTAACCTCGTGGTTGAGATGCATTCGTAGCATTTTGGGTGACTCAGACATCTGGCCCATTTCCTCTTGCCTTATTGAGTTTTGACAATGTAAGTTTGGTAGCTAAGGGAATGGTTCTAGGTTCTTATTTGAGAGAGAATTCTTACGGTTCAGTATATGCTACGGAAGGGTTTTGTTTAGTTGAAAAAAGAGGGAGATGACTTCTTGTTCTAGCTTGTGTGTTTTAGTAGTTGACTGAGGTGACGATGAAGGTTTGCTTTGGGAATTTATGTTGGTCATTTGATCCGGCTGTTTGAAGATTGCAGTGGTTTTTTCCATTGATTGGTTTGAGTTTTAGTAGCAACTGTGGTTTAAGCAACTTGCATAATCAAGCCTAGTTGATTGGCAGCAAATGAGTCTGCTCGCGGGTTTGACAGAAGCGTTGGTTGGTAATTTGGGATTTACTTTCAGAATCATGGCTTGGCAGGTTACATCGGATGGTTCGTGGCAGTTTCTATTTGGTTGCAGCATTTTAGTGCCAGGAGGTAGTGGGTGCGGGCTACTTAGCTTCTTTACTTCAGTTTTGGATGCGGCTATTGGCCTTGGACACCTAGTCCTTGGCTAACCTTTGTATTAGGTGGGATATTCCTGATTTTAGTGTTGCTCTTCATGGTACAAAGTTTGTTCCATCTTGGTTGGACAGATGCAGTGGCGTAAGTTCCAGATTCAGCGGTATGATATATACTTTAAAATAATTAGTTGAGCAGATCCGATAGAGCAGTTGATTCGAGCCAAAGGAATGAGTTGAAGTTATATGCAAATTTCTATGGCTAGATGGCAACTTTGAATCCCAAGCACCTTTTCCTTTGCTTACGGGGTGTCCTGACTTGATATTTGTGGTTTGTAGACTTCTTTTCAAATCTGAATAGCATTTGAGTCTTTGGAGTAGCAACAGTGTTTCTTAGAGTTGGGAGCTTAGCTAATGACTACGGACTTCGTGGTAGGCTTACAACACTACTTGCAGGGTCTTGGTTTTGGTTTGGGTCTGTTGGGCAGGTTGCCCTAGTTTATTTGCTTCCAATTGACTCGAACTCGACATGGTGCAGTTGTTGGGTTCGTTCTACAGTTTGGAAGTTTCTCCGTCAACACAAAGTATTCATATATGCTTTTCCTAACTTTGGTGTGCGAATCTTCAATCAGATGCATATGGGTTGTTCAGTTGGGTTTTGTATTGAGTTTTATGTTAGCGAAAGTGCTCGTTCATTGGTTGGTGGCCATTCAGGCCAGGTAACTCCTGTCTTCGGTGATATGCTACGGTTTGTTATCTTGGATGGAAAAAGCTAGTGGACTATAACTCTACTTTGATAGAACTTGGGTATAAAGGGTGACTTCGTTCGTGGTAGAGTATAAGAGAGAACTATAGATCTCCGGTATGTTAGTTGATTCTTCGAGGGTGGTTCGAGAGTTCAACTTGTTTGAAGCTTCTTGTTTATGGTACAAAGGGATTCGGGCAGCATAAAGGGTTTTGTGAAATCAGCTAGCTCATGAGTTAGTGTTTTGGTTGTTGGATTTTCTGGCATATTTGGGTATGGTTTCAATGGTTAGAGTTCTGTGTGTTGATTGCCTTTCTTCTATGGTTTCGGTGTTTGGACGGTGCTTACCGGTCGAGATTCTAGAGGCTCAGTTTGGGTTGGCAGACCCTTTGCATTTTGGAGTTTGAGTTTGGGATTTAGGTTGGCTAGCATAAAGTGTAAGATTGGTTGCCTTTTGTGGTTCATTCTGTTGAGTGTCGTCTTGTCGAGAAGGCTACCCAGGTTGTCCTAGAGAGTAGTGCGGGCCTTGTATCCGTTGTTCTTTTAACCACTAGCCTATCCTTCCTTCTTGACATTCGGGGATGAAAGTCTTTTTAGTAGTGGAGGATGTAATGACCCTTTCGGTCATGCACGCATTTTTGCCTATCTTTTACTATGAGAGCTTGCTTGTAGCGGCCCCAAGTCATTTATGGCTTGCTGGGACCAGTGGTTTGGTGCCCTGGCCGTTCGTTGGTCATTATGGCCATTTTCCTATTTTAGAGATGAGTCTAAGAGTTGAGTTATCGAAATTGTACGGTAGTGATTTGCGAGCCTAAGTTCGAGAATTTTATTAACATCGCGCATACTTGAGATTATTTGATTTAAAATTAGAATGTGGTAAAAAGTTTTAATTTTACTGTCTTCCTAAAATACTTTTAATATTTATGAAAGATACTTTTGTTACGATATATCTTTGTGTATGTATCTATTTTACAATAGGTTTATAATTTATTAATATTTTAATGGAGATAGTGAGTCTAGTTATGTTAGAAATTATTATTATTATAATATAGTGGGTTTTATTTAAAATAATTTTCTAATAATTGTGGTATATTCAAAAGGTTATGCATATTTTACCATGAAGCTATGCAATACACGAATACATACGTGTCATGGACTATATCTGTGATTTAATAGATAAGATAGAATATGGTGGTGACACCACCTACTCCACGTGTGGGAGAAGAGAATAGATCAGCATGTGCACTTGTTACAATTACATTAATAGGCACCACTTTTCCAAAAAGTTTTCTTACATGACACTTGAGTAATAGCTGCCAATTTCTAAGTTTGGAAAATATAGGATCTGTATATATATTTATGCATACATACGCCTATGGACTTCTCCAGCAAAAAGAAATTCTATTCATTTTCCTTACCAATTTTACTATTTTACATTTTGTAATTCTACATACAAAGAGGACTTCCGTACATGGTGCCTAATTTTTCTTGGTGCTCCATCTCCTATTACCTATTCGTGGTGAAGAAAGTTTGCGAGGAAATAATTTTAATGCTATATTCGATTCCGGAAAGAAAATTCATTATCTACGTCAAGTTATTCAAGCCCGAAGTCGAGTTTAATTTCATTTTGGAGCTTCTCGAAGTGGTTCGGGCTTGGACATCATTTCTCTACTAGCTTATCGTCGGACGATAGGTAGGTTATGGCTTACCCTATCTAGACTCTGCGTATATAGGCTATAACTGCATTAATTAGCATCCTTGGGTGGGTTATTCTAGGTTGGTATCTCAGACCTTGTCCGCCTTGTTCATCCATTATTTCATGCGTTGTTTGTAGTATTCGCGTAGTTGTACATTACCTTTGTGGTCCTGTGTGACTTTGTATTGACTCTGGAACATAGATGGTGGGTTATTGGGGAATGTCTGCGAGTCCAGGACATAGAGATTATCCTTTTAGGCTGGTTATGTCTGCTGAGTAGCTACTGGGCATGTGCAGGGCTGATAGGAATTATTGTGAGCCATTGGGTTAATTTATATTTGTGTGCGGGCATATCATCCATGAAAAAGGTTTTCCCCTGCATGTTTTACTACAATTTTGGCTGCAAGCCACTACAAACAGTTTTCTTAAATTTGCATGGCCCTAGGGGCCCCTTTTTGGTACTGTTGATGATAGAAAAGGGGATTTTTGGATGTTTTCGCACTGATTTTATTACTGGTATTAGTCTCTGCGGGGAAGAGCACCAAACTTGATTTTGTTACTGATACTAGTCTCTGCGGGGTAGAGCACCAGACTTGATTTTATTACTGATACTAGTCTCTCCGGGGCAGAGCACTAGACTTGATTTACTATTGTTTTAGACCCGATTACGCTCAGGCACCCTTGGAGGGGTTTTTGAGGCATTTTCTACTACTTTAGTCCTTGACGGGGTCTGGGCATGCATATTCGAGACTGGGTCTCCACCTTGATCCCAGACTTGCCTCCGGATGACATGTCTTGATACTGAGTTTTAGTATGGGGTCGGCGACCTCCATGGACCTTGCCGCTCAGGGATTGGGGCTTTGGGCTACGTGCACCGGAGGGAAGGGTATACGATGGAGTAGAGGTATACAGGCTGAGTCCTTCCATGGAACCTGCCTGCTGGGCCCGATTGGCACTGGAGGAGGTAAATACAGAGGTTCTATTTCACATGATATCATATCATGCATTGGATTCCACCCTTGTTTACTGTGTGTTCAGTGTACGCTCCGGTAGTATAGGATGCCGGAGGGTTTGTTTTCACTTGATTGTGTTCCTCGATTGTATGGGCAGCCGTTGGGACTGTAGGTAGACTATATTTACTCCTGTTTTTACTTAGAGCTTGTCTTGGCGCCCGATTCTTGAATGATTAGTGATGGCTAGCCTATTGAGGCTTTGGTTGTGGTATTTTTGATTATTGAGAGGGCTTTGGAGTCCTATCTTATTGAGGCACTTCTGTGTGGCCTTCTGAGTAGAGTGTGAGTTGGTTCTATTCTTGTTGGAAGTTGAGTGGTATCTCTCGGTTATTGTGGTCTAGTTATTTCATCCTAGGGTTGTGCTTATGAGGTGATTCCCTAGTTATGCTATCATGTGATTTGATTGGTGTTATGATTTCCTTATACTTGTTGATTCCATTTTGAGTATGTTAGACTGCTCTCCGTCTTTTCCTTTTACTTGAGGTTACCAGTATACCGCCCTTTTCTCAACTCCCTCTCTACTTACTTATATTGTTGTGCGAGGACTTCAAGTGCATTCTTCTTTCCTTCACCAGTGATTCTGTGTGATTGTATCTCTGTTCTAGCATGTGTTACTTGAAGCTCTTGGTTATGGATGATCTGTGCTAGCTCCTTGTGCCTTTCTTATTGCTTCAGTGACTGCTTTCTTTCTATCTATTATTTATCGATCTTATATCTTATATGCGCTCAGTCGGCCGATGATGCCTACTGAGTACCCATTGTTTTGGTGCTCATACTACACTTCTGCACTTTCTGTGGAAATATTGTTTGAGTTCTCGCCGTTGATCATGTTGGAGACTCGTGCAGCTTTTGGATCTTTGAGACTAGGGTGAGCGCCTAACGGTCAGGGCTTGACCATATCTCATATATTGTACTGTTGCTCCTTGTACTTTCGGAGGCAAATTTGTATTGTATTTTGTTACTTCTAGCACTTGTATTCTTTTAGAAGCTTCTGTACTATTGATACCAAGTCTTGGGTTGGTGTAGTTTCCTTTATGTATTTATATTCGAGTTTTGCTTCCGCTTATTTATGTGTGCTGGTGCGTTTTGGTTAGGTAGTAGCCCATTACTAACCGTTCTGGGCTACGGGAATTAGTTCGCCTACTGGGGGTTGTAGGTGCCATCATGACCTGAGAAATCGGGTTGTGAAAAATAGCTCTATTGGTTTTTGAGTATTGGTTTCCGATTGTGCCCGGAATGCCCCGTGGGAGTTTTAAGTTTTACTGGTTTTTAGTGCAGGCAGGGCCTTCAGCGCTAATGGCGCCCAGGCAGCGCGATCGCGCTAGCCTGTGCATTCCATCAGCGTCGATGGTGCCATGCCAGCGCGTTAGCGCTATAGCTTCCGCCTGTGTGTTAGCGTGATGGTTCCCTTCTGGCGAGATAGCGCCGAGGCGCCTGACCCTCCTCTTGCGCGATCGCGCTCCTCTAGCATCATTGGCGCTGACCAATTTTTCAGCAGTATAAATACTTGGGCCTTCATTTTTCCAGACCTATTTCTCATTTAGTTCCAGCTCCCAACTAAAAATCCTCTCCACCAAAGTTCTTCTTTTAGTCTTAGCTTAGGGAATTCATCAATTGGGTTGGATAGTCTCATTTCTTTGTTGATTTTGGTAAGTTCCTCTCCCCCAAGTTGTTCTTCTTCAATTGTTTGGAAAATATCCATTGTTTCCATTTCTCAAAGCTTGTAAATCCTTTGTAGAGGCTGCCCTCTTGAGCTTGCATGATTGTGAGTTTGGAATTTACACCTCCTTAGCTTGCCTTCTTGTTGTGGTAAGTACCTTTTGTATAAATTATGATTTTGATTTCTTAAAAAATTTCATCTTTAATTCTTGACTTCAACGGGTTGTTTTGAGCTCCAATAGTAGTCCATTTTTGCTCAATTTTTGAGCATGTGCTCCCGGGATGGTAAGAAACACAAGTGTGTTTTTCGTTTAAAGTTTTGGGTTGCGAGGCCTACGGGCCCATTTGTGACCCGAATTTCGACTCGGTTGTGCTTATGGCATTATGGGTATTGTTAGTCTTGTTTTGACATATAGAGTAGTGTTTTGATATTAGTTTTGCGAATTAGAGCTTCTCGGAGCAGTTCAAGCTCGGACGACGCCGTCCCCGCAGCTTTTCGTTGGACGATAGGTAGGTTATGGATTTCCTTACCTAGACTCTGCGTATATAGGCTATAACTGCATTAATTAACATCCTTGGGTGGGTTGTTATAGGTTATTACCCCATACCTTGTCTGCCTTGTTCGTCCATTTAATTCATACGTTGTTTGTAGTATTCGCGTAATATTTTATACTACCCTTGTGGTCCTGTGCGGCCTTGTAGTGACTCTGGAACGTACATGGTGGGTTATTTGGGGAATGTCTACGAGTCTCAAACATTGAGATTATCCTTTTAGGCTGGTTATGTCTGCTGAGTAGCTGTTGGGCCTGTGCAGGGCTGATAGGAATTATTGTGAGCCGTTGGGCTAATTTTATATTTGTGTGCGATTATATCATACATGAAAAAGGTTTTCCCCTACATGTTTTACTACATTTTTGGATGCGAGCCACTACAGATGGTTTTCCTAAACTTGCATGGCCCCGGGGGTCTATTTTTGGTATGGTTGATGATAGAAAAGAGGATTTTGGATGATTTCGCACTGATTTTATTACCGGTATTAGTCTCTGCCAGGCATAGCACCAGACTTGATTTTATTACTGATACTAGTCTCTGCCAGGCAGAGCGCTAGACTTGATTTACTACAAATTTAGACCCGGCCACACTCTGGGCACCCTTTGAGAGACTTACTGAGACTTTGATCACTGATTTAGACCCGAGTATACTTAGGGCACCCATTGAGAGGGTCTTTTTAGATTACTACTACTGTTTTAGACCCGGGTCAAAGCCAGGCAGGTACTACGAGATTTTGAGTTTTGAGCTACTTTTAAGACTTAGCCACTAGCTTGAACCCAGACTTGATTCCGGAGGACATGTTTTGATTCTGAGTTTTATATGTGGTCAAGGGGTAGACATACATGGACCCCTTTCATTCTTGGGCCACAAGATATGGGGCGACACATCGTGCTAGGAGAGGGGTGTATGGTAGAGGAGAGGTACACGGGAAAGAGCCTTCCATGGGTCCCGCCTCTATATGGGCCAGAGGGGTACCTGAGAGGGAACATACCGGTTACTGTCACATCATATCATATCATGCATTTGATTCCACCCTTGTTTTCTATGTGTTCAGTGTACGCTCCGATTATATGGGCAGCCGAAGGGTTTATATTCACTTGATTACGTTCCTCGGTTATATGGGTGGCCATTGGGGCTGTAGGTAGATTATATTTACTCCTGTCTTTATTTAGAGCTATTCTTGGCATTCGGTTATTGAAGGATTAGTGATGGTTAACCTATTGAGTCTTTGGTTATGGGATTTCTGATTATTGAGAGGGCTAGGGAGTCCTATCTTATTGAGGCACTTTTGTGTGGCCTTCTGAGCAGAGTATGAAATTCTGGTTCTATTTTTGTTGGGAGTTGAGTGGTATCTCTCAGTTATTATGGGTTAGTTATTCCATCCTAGGGTTGTACTTGGGAGGTGATTTCCTAATTATGCTACCATGTGATTGGATTGGTGTTATGATTTCCTTATACTTGTTAATTCCATTTTGAGTATATTAGATTGCTTCCCATCTTTTCCTTTTACTTGAGGTTACTAGTATACTGACATTTTCTCTCTCTCTCTCTTTACTTACTTATATTATTGTGCACAGACTCCAGGTGCGTTATCCTTTCCTTCACCTGTGATTCTGTGTAATTGTATCCTCTATGCTAGCATGTTTTTACTTGTAGCTTTGGGTTTTCTATTCTCTGTGCTGGCTCCTTGCGCTTTCCTTATTGCTTTGGTGACTGCTTTTTTGCTATTTGTTACTTACTGCTTTTATATCTTATATGCGCTCAGTCGGCCGATGATGCCTACTGAGTACCGGTTATTTTTGTGCTCATACTATACTTCTGCACTTTTTGGTGCAATTATTAGTTGAGCTTTCGCCGTTGATCTCGTTGGAGACTCGTGCAGATTTTGTGGATATTCGAGACTAGGGTGAGCGCCTGGCGATCAGGGCTTAACCACACCTCATCTTGTATATCTATTATTTTTTGTACTTTTGGAGACAAAATTGTATTGTATTTTGTTAATTCTAGCACTTGTACTCTCTTAGAAGCTTCTGTACTATCGATACCAAGTCTTGAGGTAGGTGTAGTTTTCTTGATGTATATATTCGAGTTTTTCTTCCTCTTTGTGTGCTTTTACATTCTTCTTCTGCTTATTTCTTCTTATTGGTATGTTTTAGTTAGGTAGTAGCCCATTACTAACCATTTTGGGCTACGACTATTGGTTCGCCTACTGAAGGGTTATAGGTGCCATCATGACTTGAGAAATAGGGTCGTGACAGCTTTGTATCAGAGCTCTAGGTTCACCAGTATCGTGGTACAGAGGTAAGGGTCTAAGTAGAGTCTCACAGATCGATATGATGACCTCCGTATCCTATCTGTGGGAGTCAACATGGCATTGTTAGGAAAAGTTTCATCTTATTGGCTCCTTACCGTGCATTCTTGGCTTTATTGACTTCTAAGACTTTGGTTGTTCATTCTTTCTCAGATGCCTAAGACGAGTTCGACAGTGGTTGGTGTCAAGGCTTATGTGCCTGTTGCTTCAATGCTCCCATAAGTTCCAGGACTTCAGAGTGAGCGTTTACCGCCACAGCTAGGGGGTGTGGGGTCAGCCCAGCCTCCGATTGGATTTGTAGTGAACCCAGTTCTTCAGAACACCGTGGCTAGGACTTTGAGTCCTCCAGTGAGTGTTTCAGTACCTGGTTCTGTGAGTGGTGCTTCAGTTAGGGTTGAGCTTCCAGTTCTTCAGCAGGGTTGTCTATCAGTATTGGAGTACGGGGTGAGATTTCATGAAATGTTAGGCGTACTGCTAGGGTTGTACCTTTGGAGTTTGATAGGGTTCAGAGTTTTATTGGAGGTTTGATTTCACCACTCCGTTTGGCAACCGAGCACTTGGTTATAGTTGGGATGACTTTCCTTCAGGTAGTGGACCATGCTTGGGCTATTGAGGGTTTATGTCATAAGGCTTACAGAGGTAGTGCTAAGAGATGTCATCACCAGGATAGTTTCCAAGGTTTCCAGACTCGAGGTAGGGGATTCTCTTCTAGGGAGCGGTTCCATTGCTTCTTATCTACTAGGCCAGTTTCAGTTGCTCCATAGGTCCTAGAGAGTGGTTGTGTAGGGCATGTTAAGCAGAGCAAGAAGGGTTCAGATTATATCCTTCGGGGTTTGCCTTCAGAGGGTATAGGCCGTGGTGGCCAGTCAGGATTAGTGAGACCTTCCCATCGGATTTCATCTGGTAGAGGTTGTTTTCGGTATGGTGAGAGTGGGCCCTTTGCTAGGAATTTCCCCATGATTATGTATCCCAGTCAGCCTAGTTGTTATGAATGCTGAGATATTGGTCTCCTTTATAGAGCTTGCCCCTAGTGATGGCCGGTTGGGCCTTCAGTTTTGACCACTCAGTCTAGAGTTAGATCCCGCCAGCTTAATGCTCCTGTTGGAGGGACAGAGGTAGAGGTTTCTGATATCGTTGCTCCAGGTATGGCCTTTGCTACCTTTGACTTGTGATAAGTCCCGCTCACATTGCGATTTTATCCCATCTGTCATTTCATTGCTTATATGCCTACCTGCTACTTGTTTAGTTGTTTGGCTATCTAAATTGTACTATCGATGTGTTGTTTTATTGGTAGTTTAATTATTTAGTAGTGGATGGGGGTGAGTTAGCCTGGTGAGGTGTTTTACCATGAGTTGTAGCTTGTGAGTAAGCCTTGTAGAGCTCGGTTCCTGTTTGTTATGGTTCTAGTCTTGCTTTGGGTCTTCCTTTCTAGCGGTCCTAGATGGTTGTTGCCTAGGCCATTATCTAGCATGGCTAGAGGTTCTTATGTTGGTTCGATATGTTAGTGGTAGTTGTGCCAGAGTTGAGATTTTGCCTTAGTTGGGAGATATTTGTTATGCTAGTGTGCATAGATCGGTTTGGCCTCTTGAGTGTTTAGAGTTGACCCTCTTTGTTGATTAGTTTAGGAGATTGGAAGGTATATGGATTGTTCCCATAGTCTCCTCCAGTTCCTTGTCCATTGGGTGATTTGTTGTATCCCCAGTTCCAGTTAGAACAAATCCTGATCGTAGTTCTCTGGATGAGCTCTTGATGTTGGCATTGTGATTCGGTTTTGACTTTGGCACTTCTGACTAAGTGTTGACCGTAACCTCAAGGTTGGATTGTATTCATAGCATATTGAGTGAGTCGGGCATCCGGATCATTCTTCT
This sequence comes from Jaltomata sinuosa, assembly GCA_003996215.1. NCBI lineage: Eukaryota > Viridiplantae > Streptophyta > Magnoliopsida > Solanales > Solanaceae > Jaltomata > Jaltomata sinuosa. Next base: position 34,533 of record QJPP01004808.1, read on the forward strand.
CCTGCCTTGTGAAGTTTTGACAATGTAAGTTTTGGTAGCTAAGGGAATGGCTCCAGGTTCTTTCTTGAGAAAGAAATTGTAAGGTTCAATATAGGCTATGGAAGGATTTTTGTTTTGCTGAAAAAGGGGGGAGATGACTATTATTTATGCTTATGTGTTTTAGTAGTTGACTGAGGTGGCGATGAAGGTTTGCTTTGGCATGGTGTGTTGGGGATTTGATTCAGCCGTTTACATATTACAGTGGGTCTTCCATCATTTGGTTTGTGTTTTGGTAGCAGCGGCGGTATTGGCAACTTGCATATTCAAGCCTAGTTGGCTTGGGTTCTTAAGTGTTCATTAGCAGCATAAGGGTTCGAAAAAGGCTTTGGTTGGCCGTTTTGAAAGTTGGGGTTCAGAATCATGGCTTGACAGGTTACATCAGATAGTTCGTGGCAGTTTCTATTTGGTTGCATCATCCTAGTGCCAGGAGGCAGTGGGTGCAGGCAACTTAGCTTCTTTACTGCAGTTGCGGATGCGGCTATTCGCCTTGGACACTTAGTCCTTGGCTAACCTCTGCAATAGGTGGGATATTCTTGATTTCAGCAGTGTTCTTCATAGTATGAAGTTTCTTCCTTCTTAGTTGGACAGATGCAATGGTGTAAGTTCCAGAACCAACAGTGATGTATCGTACGTGGTCAGGTTGTGGGGATTTAGTCTTGCGAGGCTATTTTGAGTTTTGGTGATACGTAGAAACTGGTAGTCACCATTCATTTGCCAAGGATTTGAAAGCTTATTTAGTTGATTCTTCTGGAGTTGTTGTTATGTGGGGTTCCAGTGTTGGTTAAACTCAGCCATTATGGACTAGAAATTTGGGGTGTGGTATGTTTTGGGATGGTTGGTTTGTGTGCTTATTCAGAAGAGCAGTTGATTTGAGCCAAAGAGGTTAGTTGAAGGTATATGTAAAAATTTCTATCGCTAGATGGCAACTTTGAACCCCATGCACCTTTTTCCTTTGCCTTCGGGTTGTTTTAACTTAGTATTCATGGCATGGTAGACTTCTTCCCGAGGTGAGCTTAGTAAGATGACTTCGGCTCAGAATGGTGTTTGATTATTTGGAGTTACAGCGGTATTCTCAGAGTTTGGAGCTTAGTTGGTGATTGCAAGCTTTGTGGTATGCATACCACCTTCCTTGTAAGGGCTTGGTTTTGATTTTATCTATTGAGAAGGTTTCCCTGGTTCATTCACTTCCAGCTGACTTAGACTCGGCATGGTGCAGCGGTTGGGTTTGTTCTACAGATTAGAAGTTTCTCCTCCAACACAAGGTATTCATATATGCCTCTCCTAACCTTGGTGTGCAAATTTCAGTTGGATTCAAATGGTTTGGTTAGTTGGGTTCAGTTAGCGAGTTTTGTGTTGGTAAAAGTATTCTTTCATTGCTTGATGGTCAGTCGGGTCAGGTAACTCAAGTTTTCGAGGACCTGCTACGGGTTGTTATCTTGGATGGAAAAAGTTAGTAGACTTTAGCTTGACTATGGTAGAACTTGAGTATAAAGGGTGACTTCATTTGTGGTAGAGTATAAGCGAAGGCTGTGTATTTTTGGTGTCACAGTTGATGCTTCGATGGTGGTTGAGTGTACGACTTGTATAAAGCTTCCAGTTTATGGTACAAAAGGAATTGGTTCAGAGTAAAGATTTTTGTAGAATTGGCGGGTTTATGAGTAAGAGTTTTGGTTGTGGACTTTTCTGGAAAACTTGGTTGTGGTTTCAAAGATTCGAGCTCTGTGTGTTGATCGCCTTGCTTCTCTGGTTTAGGTGTTGTGTCGATGCTTTTTGGTTTAGAATCTCGTGGTTCAGTTTGGGTTGGCAGACCCTTTGAGTTTTGGAGGTTGATTTTGAAATCTAGCTTGGCTAGTAATGGGTTTAGGCTTGGTTGCATTTTTTGGTTCTATTGGGTGCCATCCGGCTGAGGAGGCTACGCAGGTTGTCTGAGAGAGTAGTGCGGGTTGTGTTTCCTCTATTCTTTTAATCTTTAGTCTATCCTTCTTTCCTGACTTTCGGGGATGAAAGTCTTTTTAGTATAGGATGATGTAATGACCCTTTTGGTCATTTATGCGTCTTTGCCTTTCTTGTACCGTAAGATCTTACATGTGGTGGCACCAAGTCATTTATGGCTTGCTGGGACCGGTAGTTCGGTGCTCGGGCCATTTTCTTGGTCTTTTTGGCCATTCCTTGTTTTAGAGGTTTTAGCTTTTGAAATTGTTGACTTCAGTCAACATTATTAGTGAATGTGCTCGGAATCAAATTCCGACAGTTCCGTTAGCTCTGAAGCGTGGACTTTGGTCTAGAGAGACCTTTGGTCGGGATCCGGGAGCTTTTCAACTTGGAATTCTCTCTCGTTCTGTGTTTTCAGGCCAGTTGGGCTACTTTGGTTGACTTTCGTCTACATTCAAGGAAGACAACCTCGAATGAGAATTCTATCAGCGTCGTTAGCTCCAGAATGTCGAGTTTTGGTTAGGTAGGTGGTTGGTTTGGGTTCCGAATGAGTCAGGCTCATTTTGGGAATTTGGTTGGCGTTAGCTAGCATTGACTTGGGTCAACTTTCTTCTGAAATGACCTCGTATAGAAGTTTCATCTATTCCGTTGAGTCCGGAATGTCGTTTCTACTCCAATAGCTCTATTGGTTTTTGAGTATCGGGTTCCAATTGTGCCCGGAATGCCCCGTGGGAGTAAGTTTTGCTGGGTTTTAGTGCAGGTAGGGCCTTCAGCGCCAATGGCGCCCAGGCAGCGGGATCACGCTAGCCTGTGCGTTCCATCAGCACTGATAGCGCCGAGGTGCCTCACCCTCCTCTTGCGCGATTGCGCTCCTCTACCACAGTTGGCGCTGACCAATTTTCCAACAGTATAAATACTTGGGCCTTTATTTTTTTTCAGACTTATTTCTCATTGTTCCAGCTCCCAACTAAAAATCCTCTCCACCAAAGTTCTTCTTTTAGTCTTAGCTTGGGGAATTCATCAATTGGGTTGGATAGTCTCGTTTCTTTGTCGATTTTGGTAAGTTCCTCTCTCCCAAGCTTTTCTTCTTCAATTGTTTGGAAAACCTCCATTGTTGCCATTTCTCAAAGCTTGAAAATCCTTAGTAGAGGCTGCCCTCTTGAGCTTGCATTATTGTGGGTTTTGAATTTGCACCTCCTTAGCTTGCCTTCTCATTGTGGTAAGTACCTTTTGGCTAAATTCCAATTTTGATTTGTTAAAAATTTCCATCTTTAATTCTTGACTTGAACGGACTGTTTTGAGCCTTAATAGTTATCTGTTTTCGCTCAATTTTTGAGCATGCGCTCCCGAGATGGTAAGGAACACAAGTGTGTTTTTAATTTTCAGTTTTGGGTTTCAACACCGTCCCTACAGCTATTCATCGGATGACAGGTAGGTTATGGCTTTCCCTACCTAGACTCTTAGTATATAGGCTATAACTGCATTAATTAACATCCTTGGGTGGGTTGTTATAGGTTGGTACCCCAGACCTTGCCCGCCTTGTTCATTCATTTAATTCATATATTATTTGTAGTATTTGCGTAGTATTGTATATTACCCTTGTGGTCCTGTGCATCCTTGTATTGTCTCTGGAACGTAGATGGTTGGTTATTTGGGGAATGTCTGCGGGTCTCGGACATAGAGATTATCCTTTTAGGCTGGTTATGTCTGCTGAGTAGCTGTTGGGCCTATACAAGGCTAATTTCCTCTGCATGTTTTACTACAGTCTTGGCTGCGAGCCTCTACTGATGGTTTTCCTAAGCTTACATGGCCCCGGGGGCCCAATTTTGGTACAGTTGATGATATAAAAGAGGATTTTGGATGATTTCGCACTAATTTTATTATTGGTACTAGTCTCTGCTAGATATTATTACTGATACTAGTCTCTGTCGGGCAGAGCGCTAGACTTGATTTACTATAGTTTTAGACCCGTCCACACTCCGGGCACCCTTTGAGATGGTTTCTGAGACTTTGATCACTGATTTAGACTCGAGTATACTTCGGGCACTCTTTAAGAGGGTCTTTTGAGATTACTACTATTGTTTTAGACCCGAGTCGAAGATGGGCAGGTACTACAAGATTTGAGTTTTGAGCTACATTTGAAACTTAGCCACTGGCTTGAACCCTGACTTGATTCCGACAGACATGTTTTGATTCTGAGTTTTGTATGTGGTCGATGGGTAGACCTCCATGGACCCCTATCATTCTTGGGCCACAAGATATGGGCCGACACAGCATGCCAGGAGAGGGGTGTACGATGAAGGAGAGGTACACGGGAAACAACCTTCCATGGGTCCCGCCTCTATATGGTCCCGAGGGGTACCTGAGGGGGAACATACTGGTTATTGTAACATCATATCATATCATGCATTTGATTCCACCCTTATTTGTTGTGTGTTCAGTGTACGCTCTGGTTGTATGAGAAGCTAGAGGGTTTGTATTCACTTGATTGCGTTCCTCGGTTAAATGGGTAGCTGTTGGGACTGTAGGTAGATTATATTTACTCTTGTCTATATTTAGAACTTGTCTTGGAATTCGGTTATTGAAGGATTAGTGATGGTTAACCTGTTAAGGCTTCGGTCGTGGGATTTTTTTATTATTGAGAGGGCTAGGGAGTCCTATCCTATTGAGGCACTTTTATGTGGCCTTCTGAGCAGAGTATGAGATTTGGTTCTATCCTTGTCTCGAGTTGAGTGGTATCTCTCGGTTATTGTGGGTTAGTTATTCCATCCTAGCGTTGTACTTGGGAGGTGATTTCCTGATTATGCTACCATGTGATTGGATTGGTGTTATGATTTCCTTATACTTATTGATTCCATTTTGAGTATTAGATTGCTTCCCGTCTTTTCCATTTACTTGAGGTCACCGGTATACCACCATTTTCTCTCTCTCTCTCTCTCTCTTTCTTTACTTACTTATATTGTTGTGTAAGGACTCCAGTTGCGTTCTCCTTTCCTTCGCCTGTGATTCTGTGTAATTGTATCCTCTATGCTAGCATATTTTTACTTGTAGCTTTGGGTTGTCTATTCTCTGTTCTGGCTCCTTGCGCTTTCTTTATTGCCTCAGTGACTACTTTCTTGCTATCTGTTACTTACTGCCTTATATCTTATATTCACTCAGCCGGCCGATGATGCCTACTGAGTACCCGTTGTTTTGGTGCTCATACTACACTTCTACACTTTTTGGTGCAGATATTAGTTGAGCTTTCACCATTGATCGCATTGGAGACTCGTGCAAATTTTATGGATATTCAAGACTAGGGTTAGTGCCTGGCGATCGGGGCTTAACCACATCTCATCTTTTGTATCTGTTACTCCTTGTACTTTCGGAGAAAAACTTGTATTGTATTTTGTTAATTCTAGCACTTCTACTCTCTTAGAAGCTTATGTACTATCGATACCAAGTCTTGGAGTTGGTGTAGTTTTCTTTATGTATATATTCGAGTTATGCTTCCGCTTTGTCTACCTTTACATTCTGCTTCCGCTTATTTCTGTTTGTTAGTGTGGTTTGGTTAGGTAGTAGCCCATTACTAACCATTCCGGGCTACAGGGATTGGTTCACCTACTGGGGGGTTATAGGTGCCATCATGACTTGAGAAATCAGGTCGTGACACCTTATTTTTCTTTTTGAGAGATTGATATAGTGCTACCTCTTCTAAGTTTGTTATTTTAACCAAAAAAATAAATTTGCTTTAATAACAAAAGAAATTAACATTATCAATAGTTGGTAATATCCAGAAATGCATTTTTCAGAGTGATCAAAGGGAAAGAATTTTTTTTATACTACCACCAAAACCCTAGATTGCCTACTTTGCCAATCATGGCCGCGACGACCGTTGGGCAGCCTTCTTCGGAGGTCGCTCAATAGGAGAACATGAACCCGTTAGGAATGAACTACATTGCTACATTACAAAATCCCAAAACCACTTCAAAACCTTTACCTATTAAACCTCTCACATATTTGCATGGAGAACCAAGAGTAGTTTTGGCGGAGGAAGAAGTTTCACAAATGATAGTCAATGAGGACCTAGAATATGCAGTAATTGGAAAGTTCTCTTATGGGTGTCCGGACATTAAAGATCTGAGACAACTAATCCCAAATCAATCCCAACTAAAAAGATATGTGACCATAAGATTGCTTAGCAACAGATATGTGCTAATTAGGGCATCAAGAATGGAAGACTATGTGAATCCATTATCAAAGCCGATTTTCTACATTGCACATAGAAACTGGTATTATCTAATGCGAAAACTAAAATGGGATCCACTTTTTGATCTAGAAGAGGAGACTACTGTTGCAAGTGCCTAGATCTCATTACCTTCATTGCCACCTAACTTTATGTGAAGGAAACAATTTTCTCCATTGTTGCAGCTGTAGGGAAGCCATTGCAGGTAGATATGGAAACAAGTAACAAAACTAGGTGAAGTTGTGCACGAGTCAAAGTGGAAGTGGATCTGATAGGAGATTTCCCCAAAAGTGTCAATGTAGAAATAAAGAAGAAATCAGGATAAATTATTGCTAAATGGATCACCATTAAGTATGACTATCTTCCTAAGTATTGCAAAAACTGCAAACTACAAGGTAATAATGAAAAGAAATGCTTTGTGCTACATCAAGAATTATATCCTCAAGATGAAAAGGAATAAGAAGCCCAGGACTCAAAATATAAAAGTGAAGAAAAAAAGGAGGAGAAACTAGTGGAGAAGAACACAAAGGGGTAGGAAGAGAAAGGCAAGAAGAAAGACACTAAATTCCAGGAATAGAGATAATGGAATGGTGCAAGAAGGGGAAGATATCTATACAAAAGAGGATTGGCTCAAAGATGGAGTCTGAGAGACACACAAAAAGGTGAAGTGATTATAGAAAAAAAATTTAGATCACTGGGGGAGGAAGAAGGTCATGAAAATCTTAAGGAAGATAGCATTTCTAATGAGAATGAATGGGAGGAAGGGATACAAAGAGAATCAACAAAGAAATGGATAGAGGATGCCTTTGGAAAGCAATTAGATGAACATGTAACCCTAAGAAAATTCACAACAGCAGCCATAACAAAGAAGAAAGTGAGCCAATAGAAGCTAGTGGGGATATAAATAAAGAATTGAGCAAAGACAAACAACAAGAAGGGGGGTCACAACAACAATGACAATCAAAAGGATTCTTCAAGTCAATTAGTGGGAATTAACACCACTAATGAAAAGGGCCAAGAAGAGGTGAACTCAGAAGAGAGTTTGATAAATAACATGAACACAAGTTTAATAGAGGAGGAGAATACTCCAGACCCATACATCAGCCTACACAAAGGTAAAGCTAAAGAATTAGAACCAAAAAACATCAAAGAACAGGAAAACAGGATAGGAGAAACACAGATAGATCAAATATCAGAAGAGACAAGGAATATTGAGAAAGATGAATACATACAAGAGAACATAATAGATATTAGTTCCAAAGGATATTTATCTCCTAGACACACTAAGTATCTTAAGAAGGACATGAAGAATACAAAAACCATATCAACAAGTCAAAGGAATACAAGGAGCAATTCAACCAACCCTTCTGTAGGTAGATGATGGTGGACAAAGTAATTTTTGGAACATTAGATCAGTAAACTCTTAGAGTTCCTTTAAGAGACTTATTGATCTAAATAGAAGAAATCACTACTCATATCTTGCCCTAATGAAACCATTTGAAGGGCCTCATGATATTGAAGAATATAGAAAAAGGCTGGGATTAGAGAATGTTGCAATAAATAGCTCTGCAAAGATATGGGTTTTCTGGAATACTGATTGGGAAGGAATAGTGTAGAATGACACCTATCAACAAATCACTATTAAGTTCAAACATGCCACATGCCATAAGGATATGACTATCACAACTCTGTATGCTAGATGTAGTGCCCTAGAAAGACTTGAGCTGTGGGAGGATTTAGAAATGGTTGATGAAAATAATGACCAACCATGGCTGGTTGGTAGAGATTTCAATGTGATACTAGATGCTTCTTAGAATTTATGTGGATTGCATGTTACTAAGAAGGAGACAATTGACTTTGGTCAATGCATAAATGTATGTGCATTAAGTGAAATTAAATTTATGAACAGTGCATCCACTTGGTAGAATGAAAGAATTAAAGGGGAATGCATCTTTGAAAGATAGGATAAACTCTTTGGAAATCAGGAGTTCATGAATGAATTCCCATCTACTGAGGTACAACACTTGATAAGATATGGCTCCGATCATGCTCCACTATAGGTAAACTGTAGCAAAGATCAGAAGCCAGTTGTGAGACCTTTCAAGTTTCTCAATTTTTTGACAAAGCATGAGAAATTTAAAGAGATTGTGGCTGACTGTTGGAGCTTAGAGGCAGAAGGGTCTCCTTTTCAAATTTTCCATCAGAAACTTAAAAGGGTCAAGAAAGCTCTATCCCAATGGAGCAATGAAACATATGGAAATATTTTTCAAAAAATCTCTAAACTGGATGATTTAGCTATAATTAAAGAGATATAGATGGAGGTGAACCCTACTGAGGAAAACTGACTTGAGCTAGTAAAAGCAAAAGAAGACTTGAAAAAATATCATTAGACAAAAGAGGAATTTTGAAAGAAGAAGATAGGAATTAGCTGGTTTAAAGATGGAGATAGGAATACCAAGTTCTTTCATGCGAATGTGAAGGGAAGAAGAAGGAAATTAATGATCCGCCAAATAGAGAATGTGTAGGGGAGAAGCTTGGAAACAATAAATTGTAATGACCCTCTGGAGTATTTCTCTATTTTTATGCATTTTCTATATTTTTAGCTTCGCCGCAGTGGATACAAGTCATTTATGACTTTTCGGAACTGATGATTCAGTACCTGGGGCATTTGTTAGGTCATTATGGCCATTTATGTGTTTTAGAACTTAAACTTAAGAAATCATTGACTTCAGTCAACATTCTTAGCTATAATACTCAAAATTAGATTTTGATAATTCCATTAGCTCCGGAGCGTGGACTTTGGTCTAGTCAGACCCTTGGATAGAGTCTGGGAGCTTTCAATTTGGTTTTATCTCCTTTTCTGTGTTTTCAGGCCAATTAGACTTGAAGGGTTGACTTTGGTCAATATTTGGAGAAGACGACCTTGGATGGAAATTTCATCAGTGCTATTAGCTCAAAAATGTTGACTTTGGTCTAGATGGACCTTTGGTTTGGTCTCAAGGCTTCTGGACTTTTTTTGGCCCTTGGGTTTTGCTTTTGTAAAGGTTGGCCAATAGTTAGATTTGGGCGTGGGGCCCATCTTTTGTTAAATCAACTTCTATTAGGATTTTAATTGATTCTATTGAGTTTAAAATGCCATTTTTAGTTGAATAGCTCAGCTCGTTTGTGTTCGGGGGACCCCAGATGCATTCCCAGGGGTCCATCTATTTAAATTTTTGCTAAAGGCTTGGCTTTGCACTGCTGGTTGCTGGTATGGCGCCACGGCGGGTGCCTAACTGCAGCTTTGATGGCGTTATAGTGCCTACCAGCGCTGGAAAGGCAGCGCGCTTGTGGCGCCTTGCCCACTGTGGTGTGTGTTCTCCTGCGGTACCTAGGCACTGTGGCATGTGCGCGCTTACGCTTGGCCTGGCCGCTCCTGCGCTCTAGCAGCTGGCAGCATATAAGCTAGCCAACCATTCGTTTTCATTTCATAACTTCCCCAACTTTGTTTCCACCATACTTTTAGCTCCAAAACCTCCATCATTCTACCCAAATCCAGCCCAAAGCCTGGAGGTGTTTATGGTTCCATTCCGTGATCATTTTCCCTACTCTAAATTGGTAAGTTTTCTTTAATTTCCGTAAATTTCCTTTTGGATTCCATCTTCAATTCTCTAGGAGTATGGGCTGTTTTGGAGCCCTTTCGGTGGTCTAAAATTTGTAAGTTTGGTCCATGAATTTTGTTTCTCGTTTAGGGTTGCAGGGCCCACGGGACTTCTTTTGACCTGGATTTCAACCCAGATAAATTATTAGCAATATGAGTACCATTAGCTTTATATTGACGTGTAGAGTATTGTTATGATAGTGTGGCTGCTTACAGATGCTTCTCGGGGGAGATAGGCTCTTGTCTTATGGATTATGCGCGTGTGTTTGGCTTTCCGGTAGTTTACAATTTACTTATTTCTAGACTTTGCTCTTGTAAGGTATAAGTTTAATGAGTTTCTAATGGTTTGTGGGATCTTGTAGTTTTGATATAATTCTGAGAAGGCATATTAATCCTTCTAGGTGATTTAGGTGCCTTAGAAAAGATTCTGGCTAGCAATCCTTAGTATAGATTGTAGCTCTTTCTGTAAGACTTGGCGTAGGTGGTAGTATCTTTGGGATTAGGGTTAGATGCCTTAGCTTAGTTTAAGCTTCTTGTGGTCGAGTTTATTAGATTAGGGAGCCTTAGCAATAAAATTAGATGAGGCTTTGTGATAGAGTAGTTGTTACTGTTGTTTTCATATTTATTGTTCTTGCTAGTCTTGTATTCTTATTTATCGTATACTTGGCCTGAGGCCATGGACGCTGAATTGGCTGGACTCCAGGTTAGTATAATTTGTGTTTTTCTTAAGTTTTGAATTGATGTGTGCCTTAGATTAGCTCCGGTTAGTTGTTTCATCTTAGGCGGGTCCCTTGGGGGTTTGTAGTTAGTGTAGTGGTTTCCTTTAGTGCTTACTTTAGAATAGGCAGCCTTAGCATTTGTTGGGGTATATTTTGTGTTATAGTAAATTCTTACTTGGCGTTCTGGTTGTTCTTATCGTGTTATCTTCCAGTGTTTTGTTAGGATATGAGGATTTGTGGGCTTGAGGCTATGGTTTTGAGCTAGTTGGCATCCAAGTTAGTGTGATATTGCAATGAAGGGTGAAACGCCCTATCTTGTTGTAGCTGTGTGCATCTACATTTTCTCATACATACATTTGAACTGATTTATTTTCATCCCTTTTCGCATATGTTTGGGTTGTGGTATGATTTGACGGGAATTGAATGGCTCGGTGGTCTAATAAGGAAACTCTTCTTTTCAACCAATGGTTTTTAAATTAAGGAAAGATTTCACTGCTTAAAGAAATTTGCTAACTTTTAAACCCAAAATAGTTCCTTTTCAAATGATTGGAGCTCCAGGGGGATCATCCTACTATTATCACTGTTTTGGTTAATAAAAAGGGAAAACAACTTATTTTACTATAATATTGGTGTTACTGGAGGGGAATACATAACATCATCTCCTCACCCAATTTCTTAGTTGCGAAAATACTACACTTTTCATGCACATGGTCTGAAAGATGAACCTTACTTTTCTTTGATCCATTGGTTGGTATTTGATCAGCTCTGATGGCCCCTTTGCATATATTTAGGGTTTACTTGTGGTGTTCATTTATATTGATAAGATCCAGCGGCCCATGAGAATACTCTGGGTTTTCCTCTAATTATACTTGGAGTATGTTTCATGGTTGGTATTGATAAGCTCCGGCAGCCTGTGAGGATATTCAAGGTATTGTGCTATGGTATTGGTTGGTAACCTCTGACAACCCGTGAGGTGACTCAGGGTTACATTCATTATTTCATTGGCCATCTTTTATTTCATTTATTTCACATTGCATATTATGGTATTCCTTTGTATATCTTTACTATCGAACTCCGTGAATAGTTGCCTTTCTTTATTATGTGCACCTTCCAGACTCAGGGAAGTCCAATTTGGTTGTAGGTAGATCATTGCTTTATGCATTTCATGTTGTTACAGTACTTCTCCTCTATATCTATTTTTGACCCTTTTATTCCCTTCTGACTCATCTTTCTTACCCTTGGGTTATATTCACTATTCATTATGTTTATATCTTATTTGTTCTCAGACAACCTATGATGCCTGCTGGTTACTGCATGTTTTGGTAACCATGCTACACTTTAACATCTTTTTATTGATGCAGATCCCAGTATGATTTATTGCCATTGATGTTGTCCTCGTGTAGAGTTGTAAACTGGAGATATAGGGTGAGCTCTTGGGGATCAGAGTTGATCCACATCCCTCTACTTTTGGACTAGCCTTCTATTGTTCTTCTGGAGACTGTTCTGTATTTTATTTTACATTTCTAGCATATCTATGTTGTAGTGGCACTTGTACCTACTAACACCAGGTCTTGGGGGAGTCTTGTGTACTTTATTCTATTTCCCTCTCCTTTACTTATGCTGGTGTATCTTATCTTATGTTGTTTATTCATATTTCTTCCGTGTTTTGGTTCTTTATGGTGGTTATCCCATTACTTATAGTTTCGGGCTAGGGGTTGGCTTACCTACTAGTGGGGTATAGTAGGTGCCATTATGACTTGAGTTTTTGGGTCATGACAGAGTGGTATCAGAGCTCTAGGTTCACCGATGTCGTTGGTACAAGGGTAGGTGTCTAGTATAGTCTTACGGATTGCTATGATGCCGTTTGTATCCTATCTAGGAGGATACCAAGCATTCTTCGGAAAGTTCCATCTTATTGATTCCTTATCGTGCATTCATCACTACATCAAAGTCTACACTATAATTGTTTCATTCATTCTTAGATAGTTATGGCAAGGTCGATAGCGGGCATAGGCGAGGCTCATACGCCTGTTGTGGGAGAATGGTTACTAAAGTTAGGGGTTGAGGGTGTTCAATTTTAATTGTAGGGCATGGGGCTAGCCCAGTCTCCGACAAGATTTGTAGCTTCACTGTCCCTTCAGGGTATTCTAGCTAAAATTCTTAGCTTATTGGAGAATATGTCGTGGGCAGGGACTCTACCTAGTACACCTGGTGGTTCGCAGATTAGAGATATGGCACAGACTTCAGCCTAGACAATGATACATAATTGTCAAGGACTAGGAGCACAACAAGCCGCTATGGCTCTCCATTTGGAGAGGTCACCAATTTCATTGGTTGCTCACCCTATTGCAACTAGGCCAATTATGTCGATTGAGGAGCAGAAGATGCTGGCTAGGTTCATCAGGTTGGGTCCTCCAAGGTTTTCTGGTACCCCTAGGGAGGATGCTTATGAGTTCTTTATTAGTTGTTAGGAGAGATTGCTGGCTAGGTTCATCCATTCATTTCATATGGATGGTATGGGAAAACAGCGTTGGCGATCTTATACTGGTTGTAGACTAGCTGAGTCACCTCCAATGACTTGTTCTCAGTTCTTCGAGGCTTTCTTGGAGAAGTTTGTACCTTGCAGCTTAAGGGAGAGGTTAAGGGATCAGTTCACCAGGTTAGAGTAGGGCTTTATGTAATTTCTGAGTATAAGGCATGGCTCCATGAGTTGTCTAGGAATTTTACTATGATTCTTCCTACAGAGCACGAGCAGGTTTGCCAGTTTGTCAGAGGGTTGGATCCACCACTTTGTTTGGTTATAGAGTAGCTAGTGGCATCAGGGGCTACATTTCTTGCGGTTGTTGATCATGCATGAGTTATTGAGTGTATATGTCATGAGTTTGGTTGAGGAGATAGTAAGAGGCCTCACAATCAAGGCAGTTTTAGTGATTTTTGGTTTTGTGGTAGAGGTTTCACTCGTAGGGGTTACCCACAATAACTTTAGTTTTGCCGGCCAGTTCATACGGCACTACAGATTGCAAAGAGAGATTATTTGCTGCACAGTGGGCAGCGTACTCAGGGTTCAAGTCAGATTTCTCGAGGTTTGCATTCTGGGTATCCGAGCCATGGTGGCCAGTCGGGTTTAGCCAGATTTTCTTATCGCGACACTTCTTGTAAGGGTTGTTATGTATGTGGCGAGTGGGGACACTTTGCTAGGACTTGTTCAAGATTCAGAAAGTTTCACCCTCTCCGAGTTTAAGCACCCCCAGCCAGAGGCACTGCACATGCTAATATGGGTGGTTCCTAGATTGTCAGAGATGGTTCCTAGTTGTATCGGTCAGGTGACTATGGTAGGCAGAGTTGCACGGATGTTTTTATCATAGGTATGATTCTTTTATCATCAATGACCTTTTGATAATGTTCGATGTGGGGTCTGAATGTCCTTAGATATATCTACTTACATTGTTTCTCATCCAGACTCCCTATATGAGATTCTAGTGTTTTTGCATATAGCTACCCCGTAGAAGGATTCTTTTAGTAGTGGATCGAGTATGTTGGTTTTGGGGCAGTACCCATCTTAGGATGCAAAGCGCGATAACTTTGTCCCTATAATTGGTGGTCTTTCGCAGTAATTCTAGGCTTGGTTTGTGCTATCTTAGAACCTAGCTATCTTGGGGTGTTGGATTTTCTTGCTTTTGTTTTGGGTGCTTGTTCCTACGTTCTTCCCTTGGGTCAATTTCTGCGATTGATGAGTATTCAAATTACGGAGGTGTTTTCTAATGATAGAGTTAATGATTGGGTTATCTCTTATTAAGGATGAAGGTGGTGGGCATTCCAATGACTACTTTAGGACTCATTATACCCTCTATAAGTTCCCAGCTATGTCCTTTGGTTTGACCGATGCCTCAATAGCGGTTTTAGATTATTGAGCATTGTGTTTAGAGCCTATTTGGTTCAAGTTACTGTTGTATTCATAGGTGGCATCAAAGTCTACTCGAGGAGTAAGGAGGAGATCGCTTAGAATTGGGAGTTGGTTTCAGACTTGCGCGTTAGCAGGCTATTTCAGGAGGGTTGTGGAGGATTTCCTCTGTTTGCGGCACATTTGACTAGATTGATTCAGAAGATTATTCCCTTCTAGTGGCTTGGCGAGGGTGAGATGGGTTCTTTAAGGTTTGAGGTCTTATGGATTCTAACTTTGGTTCCTACTCTTTTCGAGAAGGGCTAAGAGTTACCAAGAGGAAAGATGCTTCCAAACTAGTGGAGAGCGTACTGATCCAGTATAGCAGATGATTAGATCCAATTTTTGTATCGAGTGTTAGGGATCATGGCAGGATTACTAGGTTTTGGAGTTGGTGGTTGGTTATGGGCTTCGTAGCCTACTCACTACATTTCTTGCATGGTTCTAGAGTCCTTAGGGCTGCACAGATAGGTTGACCTAGCCTAGTTGCTTACGATGGATCATACCTTGTGTGGTTCCAAGAGTTTGGTTTGGGATCTCATTTTTTACGGTTGTTCTTCAGCATGAGGTGCCTGGCTACATCTTTTCTAATCTTGGTGTTTCCTTTGCAGTTAGGGTTTCTGATTGTTGTTTCAGATGAGTTTGGGTTATCTGAGTGATCTTAGCGCAGTTGTCCATTTGGAGACCGATGGTCAATCAGAGCCAACCACTTCGGTTCTAGGGAGTATACTACAGGAAGGTGTTTGTATTTCAAAGGTTAGTGGGACAAGTTTTTGTTTTGGTTGAGATCGAGTTTTCAGACGAATTTGTTGAAGGCAAAGTATGGTAGGGAACATAGCCTTCCAATGGGTTAGTTGATGCTTTCGATTAATATCTTAGGTGTTTGACCTGTGCTTGACTTTTTGGTTAGAATGCAGATGTTTCCGGATAGGCGGAAGAGTTCTTTGAATAAAAGGAATCATGGGTTAGGATTTTAAGGAAGTGGGTTTTGTGTTTCTAGTTAGCATGGTTACTAGTTATGTGTGATGATCGTCTTGGTATTCTTGGTTCTTGTGTTGTGTTGATACTCTCTAGTTAAGTTTCTTGAGTTTCAGTTTAGTTATTTGATTGTTTAGATTTTGAGTTGAGTTTCTGGTTTTTTATTTTGCCTGGTAAGAGTTTATGGTTTTACTAAGTTTTCCTTTGTTATATCTCCATTGGTCTTTGTCTGATCGAGGAGGCTCCTTGGAAAACCTAGGTCGACTTACCTATTAACCCTATCACATATTTTAATGGAAACCAAGAGTAGTTTGGGAGGAGTAAGAAGCTTCACAGATGATAGTCAATGAGGACTTGGAATATGCAGTAATTGAAAAGTTCTTTTATGGGTTGCCGGACATTCAAGATCTGAGACAACTAATCCCAAAGCAATGCCAACTAAAAGGAGATGTGAACATAACATTGCTTAGCAACAAATATGTGCTAATTAGGGCATTAGAATGGAAGACTGTGTGAATCTATTATCAAAGCCGATTTTCTACATTGCACATAGAAACTGGTATTATCCAATGCGAATGCTAAAATGGGATCCACTTTTTGATCAAGAGGAGGAGACTACCATTGCAATTGCCTTAATCTCATTACCATCATTTCCACCTAAAATTTTTGGGAAGGAAACAATTTTTTCCATTGCTGCAGGGAAGCCATTCAAAGTAGATATGGCAACAAGTAACAAAACTAGGCCAAGTTGTGCACGAGAGAAGGTAGAGGGGGATTTGATGGGAGATTTCCCAAAAAGGGTAAATGTAGGAATAAAGAAGAAATATGGAGAAATTATTGCTAAATGGAGCACCATTAAGTATGACTATCTTCCTAAGTATTGCAAAAACTACAAACTACAAGGTTATAATGAAAAGGAATGCTTCGTGCTACATCAAGAACTATATCTGCAAGATGACAAGGAAAAAGAAGCCTAGGACTAAAAAGATAAAAATGAAGACAAAAAGGAGGAGAGACTGGTGGAGAAGAGCACAAAGGGGCAGGAAGAGAAAGGCAAGAAGAAAGACACCCAATTCCAGGAACAGAGACAATGGAATGGTGCAAGAAGGGGAAGATATGTCACGCCCCGAGGTTACCCCCTAGACGTAACATGGGACCTGGGACCACAAGTGCCCTAAGCTAACCCTTTGTCAGAGCATAACTCAGGTATATCAATTAAGCATAGCAGAAGCATAATAAGAATTAGATAACTCAATCCATAAGATAAAATCAAGGGGAACATGATTCGAAGAAGACCCGAATAGTGTCTATGTCTGAAAAGCCTCTACACCTGACATAAGGAGTTGCTAGAACAAGAACCTATCTAACTCAAAGTACTAAAGTATATAATCAAAACTAGCTAGAGTCATAACTAGCCCTCGAACAGTGAGGACTCACCAACACTGACAGGATACGGACTGCAGTATCTACCCACGTGCCTCAGGGAGGGAACCTGAATATGCATTATTAAGAGAATGCAGCGAAAAATATGCGTCAGTACTATAGGATGTATCGAGTATGAGAGATATGCATGATCATGATAAAACATACTTAAAACATGCTTAAGATGAGCTAGTTCATAAAAGAGATAGTATAAGAAATTATCAAGATATAGGACATAAAACGTGAAATAAAGTCAAGATTCAAAGTAAAGTATCATGCAACTTATTAGCTTTAAATAAACATGCGGGAGTTTCTCTTAACCGACATAAACCATGTTAAGCTACATGGAGTCCAGTGTCATGCACCCACACTAAAAAAGGTTGTCCTAACCGGCCAAGGTTAGAACCATGTCATAAGGATCCTTTCATAAGACACAGAGGGCAACCTATGGTGGATACGTATTTTTGGACTTAGGTTATCTATAACCCTCAACGATTGGTGCTATATACTACTCCAAAAACATATAACGTGAGCTCACATACATGTGACATATCTAAATATCAAAGCTTGTTCGTAAGCATGGTCATAACCCAAATCCTCATACTACTCACAAATCTTAGTTTAGAAAGTGATTCATGAGCATTGATGGTACATCGGGTGTCTTGCATTTAATAATAATCCATAACTTGAAAACTTGCATGACTCTAGTTCAAATTTGCATAATAACATATTTTCATAGAACATATGAACTAGGCATGCACTTGCTTGAAAATTCATGAGAATACATGCTATCAAATACCCAATTTACTTAAATCAATCCATCCATGTAGGATTTACCATAATTAGCCTTCAACTCATAAAATAGGAGTTCATATGTAAAAAACCATGCAAAATCATGCAATTTAATAGAATTTCATAATAAAATCATTAGATGGCTATTTATAGAAAAACCCATAAGAATTTGAGTAAGAACCCTTGAAAATTCATGAAATCAAAATAGATATTAGTGGTTTTGGTCACAAGGGTGAAAGAAACTCATTGTTGAATACCCGCATACCTTGATTGAAGCTAACCCACTTGAAATTGAAAAGAAAAGGAGACTTGAACTTGGAGCTTGATATTTGGAGCTTGAAGAAGTTCTTTTCCCAATTTGGAAGATGAATGAGGTAATGAGAAGGATCTTAGGCTAAATGGGGTAGAAACCCTTCTAGAAATAGTCAAAATTAAGTCATTTTGAAGCTAAAAGGGTGGGGTAATGACTAAAATACCCTTGGAACATAATTAGGAAAAGCTGTTAAAAATTCGGCTTCAGGTTCCACGGGCCCCTTTCCACAGACCGTAAAAGTAACCATGGCTCATGGGTTGGAGTCGTGGTTGCTGAGCCAAAATTTCAGGCTGCGGATAACTTTTCACGGACTAAGAGGATGACCCGTAGAAACTTCTATGAGTCGTGGAACCAATTCATGGTTTTAGGGGAAATGACCACTCTCTGTCTGAGTTCCATGAGTTAGTTCCATGACCCGTGGAAGCTTCCACGAAATGTGATACTGACTCGTGGTTCTCAGACTTGAGGGTGGTCTACATGACTGTAATCACTATTCCTCTCCATGACTCGTGGAACTTTCCACTGCTCGTGGACTTGATTTTTGAGTTTGAAAGTTTGATCAAATTCTGGGGTGTTACAATATCTCCCCCTTGGGATCATTCGTCCTTGAATGAAGACTAAGAAAGGAAAACTGGAGAGAAAACAGCCCATACAAGCATGAAAACCTGAAAATTCAAGGATAAACATGAAAACTGAACTTTGCAACTTAAATCATGACTGAATCAACTTCGAGAATATGAATGCATGTTAGGATCATGAAGGGAATTGATGGGGTAGGATCGGAGGAACATACTAAGGAGAAAACCATTACCTCAAGCTGAAGCAGAATCGTAAGGGAAGAGATGAGGGTACTTGGCCTTCATCGCGATTTTGCTTCCCAAGTAGCTCCATCAACTAGTTGATTCCTCCATAGGACCTTTACCGAAATGACTTCTTTGTTTCTCAACTTCCAAATTTGACGATCAAGGATATCTACGGGAACCTCTTCATAAGTGAGACTATCCTTCACATCCACATCTTCAAAAGGAACAATCAAGGTTAGATCACCAACACACTTCTTCAACAAGGAGATTTGAAAAACCGGATGAACCATTTTTAAATCTGATGGAAAATCCAACTCATAAGCAACGCTACCAATCTCCTTAGAATATGATAGGGACCTATGAAACAGGGACTAAGCTTCCCTTTTTTGCCAAATCTCATCACACCCTTCATGGGTGATACCTTCAGAAAAACCCAATCATCCACTTCAACTTCCAACTCCCTTCTTCTCACATCCGCATATGATTTTTGTCTACTCTGAGCGGTTTTCAACCTCTCCCTAATAAGCTGAACTTTTTCCATAGTCTCATGAACTAAATCCACACCAATCAAAGCAGGTTCACCTACCTCAAACCAACCAATAGGAGACCTACACCTCCAGCCATAAAAGGGCCTCATAAGGAGCTATCTTGATGCTAGAGTGAAAGCTATTATTGTAGGCAAACTCGATAAGAGGTAAGTAATCATCCCAATTACCTTTGAAGTCTCAGGCAAGCTTTCAGCATATCCTCCATAGTCAGAATAGTATGATCTGCCTGACCATCCATCTGTGGGTTAAAAGTTGTGCTAAGCTTTACCTGATTACCAAGACCTCTCTGAAACGATCTCCAAAACTGAGAAGTAAACTGAGTACCCCTATCTGAAATGATGGAAAATGGAATACTATGCAATCATACTATCTCCCAAATGTAGATTTTGGCATAATCATCCGCTGAGTTTGTAGTCTTAACAGCCAAAAAGTGGGATGACTTTGTCATCCGGTCGACAATCACCCAAATTAAATAGTGTTTCCTTCGAGTACAAGGCAAACCTGTAATGAAGTCCATCTTGATCACTTTCCACTTCTAAGTAGCAAGGTCAATATCCTGATTCATGCCACCCGGTTGCTGATGCTCTACCTTCACTTGCTGACTGTTGGGACACTTAGCCATAAAACCGGCTATGTCCCTCTTCATACCATTCCACCAATAGACTTCTCGTAGGTCATGGTACATCTTGGTGGCACCAGGGTGAATAGAATATCTGGAACTATGAGTCTCAGTCAGAATCTGTTGTCTCAACCCATCTACATCACGCGCACACAATTGACCCTGATAGCAAAGTACACTATCTCCCCCTTAGGAGAAAACCTCAATCCTTTGCTGATGGACTGCACCCTCTAGCTGAAGCAAAATAGGATCATTGTATTACTTTGCCTTTACTTTAGCTACAAAAGATGATTTGGAACCATTTTGAACAGTAACACCACCTCCTATCGAGTCTATAAGGAGAACTCCCAACTGAGCAAGCCTATGAACCTCCTTAACCAATTCCTTCTTCTCATCTTCGAATGAAAACACACTACCCATGGATAATCTACTAAGTGTATCTGCCACAACATTGGCCTTACCCGGATGGTAAAGCACGCTCATATCATAATCGTTAAGAATCTCAAGTCATCTTCTTTGTCGCAGATTCAATTCCTTCTGAGTGAAAACATAATGAAGACTCTTATGATCAGTGAATACATCCACGTGCACCCCATATAAGTAATGTCTCCAAATCTTTAAAGCAAAGACCACAACTGCTAACTCAAGATCATGAGTAGGGTTGTTCTTCTCATGAGTCTTAAGCTGTCTCGAAGCATAAGCAATCACTTTAGCACGCTGCATTAACACACAACCCAAACCAATCCTAGAAGTATCACAATACACAAGAAAATCATATAGGCCCTCGGGTAGAGAAAACACTAAAGCTGTGGTCAATCTAGTCTTAATTCCTAAAAGTTCTTCTCACAAAGGTCAGACCACTGAAATTTTACCTTCTTCTGAGTCAACCGAGTAAAAAGGGAAGCAATGGAAGAAAATCCTTCCACAAATCTCCTATAGTAACCAGCTAAACCCAAAAAGCTCCTAATATCAGATGGGGAAGTGGGTCTAGGCCAGTTATTTACTGCCTCGATCTTTTGAGAATCAACTCAAATACCATCTCTAGTCACAATGTGACCCAGAAAAGCCACAGACTGCATACAGAACTCATAGTTGCTAAACTTAGCAAATAACTGCCGGTCCTTGAAGAACACCACTCTCAAATGGTTCGCATGATCCTCCTCACTCCTAGAATATATAAGGATATCATCAATGAACACAATCACAAACATATCCAAATACTGCTTGAACACACGGTTCATCAAATCCATAAAAGCTGCAGGAGCATTCGTCAGACCAAAAGACATTATAACAAATTCATAATGACCATACCATGTCCTAAAGGCTGTCTTTGGAATATCACACTCTCTAACACGAAACTGATGATAACCGGATCTAAGGTCAATTTTGGAGAAGAATCTAGCACCCCTGAAGCTGATCAAACAAGTCATCAATTCTAGGAATGGGATACTTATTCTTGATTGTGATCTTGTTCAACTGACGGTAGTCGACACACATTCTGAGAGAACCATCTTTCTTTCACACAAACAAAATGGGGGCATCCCATGGAGAAATACTAGGCCTGATGAAACCCTTATCAAGAAGATCCTTCAATTGGTCCTTTAACTCTTTAAGTTCTACGGGAGTCATTCTATAGGGAGAAATAAAGATAGGATTCATATTTGGAAGAAGATCTATTCCAAAGTCGATTTCTCTATTGGGAGGGACTATGGACAAATCTCCGGGAAACACTTCTGGGAACTCATTCATAACAGGAACAGACTGAAGGGATGGGGTTTTGGACTCCGTGTCCATAACCCGAACTATATGATAAACATAACTCTTAGAAATCATCTTCCTAGTCTTAAGATAAGATATGAAATGACCTTTTGAGTATGGTTGCTGACCACCAGAACTAGAAGTTGTGCCCTGTTGGGCTGGTCGACCTCCTGGGCTGCTGGAGCAGACTGAGCCCTACCACCTCCCTGCCCCTTCTCAGACAAAAGGCATTCTCTAATAATTTGTCCAGCCTATCCACACCCAAAGCATGCACCCGTGGCCAAATGACACTCTCCCGGGTGATTCTTCCCACACTTGTTGCAAATAGGGTGGGGAAATCCCTTAGCAACACTCCCCTGAGACTGCGAATAGGAACTAGATCCTTTACCAGTCTGATCATGATGAGGCCTCGGGCGCTGGGTAGGAGCACTAGCAGAAGAATGAATAGGTCCTGATGATATCTTTTGAAACAGGGAGCGATGTCCGCCATCGGACCTCTATTGGCCAAAACCTGAACCCTCGGATCTAGCCTTCTTGTTCTCCCTAGACATGTCCCTAAGCTTGTCTCCTTCGATTTGGTGAGCATGGGTCATGAGTCTAGAAATTTTCATATCACTCAACATCATAGCGTACCTACACTCATTCTTCACCATATCTGAAACCCCATAGATAAACTTGCTCATCTAAATATGCGGGTCCACTACCATAGAGGGGGCATACCTGGATAGCTGAGTGATCTTCAAGCTATACTCCTAAACAGTCATGGATCCTTGTCTCAAGTTTACAAACTCCTCGGCCTTCCCTTGCCTAAACTCTCGGGGAAAGAACCAGTCGAGAAAAGCGCTCTCGAAACACTCCCAAGTTATATGGACAACCTCCCTAGCCTTAGTTTCCTTCCATTGTGTGATACAAATATGAGTTACATCCTTGATTTGATAGGATGCCAACTCGACACAATCAACACCAACTACTTGCATAACATCAAAGATTTTCTTCACCTCATCCAAAAGGTTAAGCGGATCTTTCCCACCCTTCGAACCCTAGAATTTTGGCAAGTTCATACGAATGAAATCACGAACTCATGTCGCTACCCCACCTTGAGGGTGAATGGGGATAAGAGTCAGAGGATTGTCTTGAGTGGCCAAGGTCTGGGCTAGCATATGGATGGCATTTCTGAACTCCTCATTCGTGACCTCGGGAGCCAAAATTTGAGGAACAACATTCTGAGCGGCTCGGTGTGGCATAGCACATCGAGGCATATCTAAAACATACAAGAAAAGGATTAGAGGGATATTAGAGTTAAGCTCTATCGCACGATATGATCATGAAAGAAGTGATGTTTTTCTAAGACATCTCATAGCTTCCCTCCCATAAGTGTGGTGCGCTTCATACACATGAAAGAAACTATACTCAATGTGGCTTTCTGACATCCTAGGACTCTTGAACCTGAGGCTCTGATACCAAGTTTGTCAAGCCCCGAGGTTACCCCCTAGATGTAACACAAGACCAGGGACCACAAGTGCCCCAAGATAACTCTTGGTCATAGAATAACTCAGGTATATCAATTAAGCATAGCGGAAGCATAATAAGATTTAGATAACTCAATCCATAAGATAAAATCAAGAGGAACATGATTCGAAGAAGACCCGAATACTTTTTATGTTTGAAAAGCCTCTACACCTGACATAAGGAGTTGCTAGGACAAGAACCTAGCTAACTCAAAGTACGAAAGTAAATAATCAAAACTAGTTAGAGTCATCTCTAGCCCTCGAATAATGAGGACTCACCAACACTGACAGGATACGGCCTGCAGTATCTACCCACGTGCCTGAGGGAGGGAACCTGGATATGCATTATTAAGAGAATGCAGTGCAAAATATGCGTCAGTACTATAGGATGTACCGAGTATGAGAGATATGCATGATCATGATAAAACATACTTAAAACATGCTTAAGATGAGCTAGTTCATAAAAGAGATAGTATAAGAAATTATCAAGATATAGGACATAAAACGTGAAATAAAGTCAAGATTCAAAGTAAAGTATCATGCAACTTATTAGCTTGAAAATAAACATGCAGGAGTTTCTCTTAACCGACATAAACCATGCTTAGCTACATGGAGTCAAGTGTCATTCTCCACACTGAAAAAGGTTGTCCTAACTAGACATGGTTAGAACCATGTCATAAGGATCCTTTCATAAGAAACAGAGGGCAACCTATGGTGGCAACGTAGTTTTGGACTTGGGTTATCTAGAACCCTCATCGCTCAGTGCTAAATGCAACTCCGAAAACATATAACGTGAGATCACATACATGTGACATATATAGATGTCAAAGTTTGTTCGTAAACATGTTC
Organism: Jaltomata sinuosa; assembly: GCA_003996215.1. Classification (NCBI taxonomy): domain Eukaryota; kingdom Viridiplantae; phylum Streptophyta; class Magnoliopsida; order Solanales; family Solanaceae; genus Jaltomata; species Jaltomata sinuosa. Next base: position 58,618 of record QJPP01004808.1, read on the forward strand.
ATAACTAGGATCTTCATACTTCACACAAATCTTGGTTTAGAAAGTGATTCATGAGCATTGATGGCACATCGGGTGTCTTGCATTGCATAATAATCCATAACTTAAAAACTTGCATGACTCTAGCTCAAATTTGCATAATAACACATTTTCATAGAACATAGGAATTAGGCATGCACTTAATTGAAAATTCATGAGAATACATGCTATCAAATATCCAATTTACATAAATCAATCCATGCATGTAGGATTTATCATAATTAGCCTTCAATTCATGAAATAGGAGTTCATATGTAAAATCCCATGAAAATCATGCAATTTAATAGAATTTCATAATAAAATCATGAGAAGGCAATTTATAGCAAAACCCATAAGAATTTGAGTAAGAACCCTAATTTGAAAATTCATGAAATCAAAATAGAAACTAGGGGTTTTGGGCACAACAGTGAAAGAAACTCATTGTTGAATACCCACATACCTTGATTGAAGCTAACCCACTTGAAATTAAAAAGAAAAGGAGACATGAACTTGGAGCTTGAGACTTGGAGCTTGAAGAAGTTCTTTTCCCAATTTGGAAGATGAATGAGGTAATGAGAAGGAACTTAGGCTAAATAGGGTAGAAACCCTTCTAGAAATAGTCAAAAGGACATCATTTGGATGTTAAAAGGGTGGGTAATAACTAGAATACCCCTGGAACATAATTAGGAAAAATTGTTAAAAATTCGGCTTCAGGTTCCACGGGCCCCTTTCCACGGACCATAAAAGTAACCACGACTTGTGGGTTGGAGTCGTGGTTCCTGAGCCAAAATTTTAGGCTGCGGATAACTGTGCACGGACTAACAAGATGACCCATAGAAACTTCTATGAATCATGGAACCAATTCGTGGTTTAAGGGGAAATGATCACACTCTGTCTGAGTTCCATGGGTTTGTTTCACGACCCGTGAAAGCTTCGATGAACCGTGATACTGACTCATGGATCTATGACCTAAGGGTGGTCTGCAGGACTAGAATCAGGAGTCCTCTCCATGACTCGTGGACTTTACCCGTGATCCCTGAAAGTTCAAAAATTCTGTAGTTTTCTGAGTTTGAAAGATAGATCAAATTTTGGGGTGTTACAAGATGTCTATACAGAGGAGGATTGGCTTAAAGATGTAGTCTGAGAGACCACAAAAAGGTGAAGTGATTATAGAAAACAAATTTTGAGCACCGGGGGAGGAAAAAGGTCATGAATATCTTAAGGAAGATAACATAGCTAATGAGAATGAAAAAGAGGAAGGGAGACAAAGAGAATCAACAAATAAATGGGTGGAGTATGCCTTTGGAAAGCAATTAGATGAATAGGTAACTCTAAGAAACTTCACAACAACAGCAATAACAAAGAAGGAAGTGAGCCAATAGAAGCTAGTGGGGATGTAAGGAAAAAATTGAGCAAAGACAAACAATAAGAAAGGGGGCACAACAACAACAATGACAATTAAAAGGATTCTTCAAGTCATTCAGTGGGAATCAACACCACTAATTAAAAGGGGGAAGAAGAGATGAACTCAAAAGAGAGTTTGACAAATAACATGAACACAAGCTTAAGAGAGGAGGAGAAGCCTCCAGACCCACAGATCAGACCACAAAAGGGGAAAGCTAAAGAATTAAAACCAACAAACAACCAAGAACAGGAAAAGAGGATAGGAAAAACACAGACAAATCAAATCTCAAAAGACATAAGGAATGTTAAGGAAGTTTAAGACATACATGAGAACATAAAATATATTAGTGCCAAAGGATATTTATCTCCTAGACACACTAAAGATCTTAAGAAGGACAAGAAGAAGATAAAAACCATATCAACAAGTCAAAGGAATACAAGGAGCAGTTCAACCAACCCTCCTGCAGGTAGATGATGGTGGACAAAGTAATTTTCTGAAATATTAGATCAGTAAACTCTCAGAATTCCTTTGAGAGACTTATTGATCTTAATAGAAGAAATACCTACTCATATATGAACTATTTCAAGGTCCTTATGATATTAAAGAATACAGAAAAAAGCTAGGATTACAAAATGTTGCAGTAAATAGCCAAAAATATGGGTTTTTTTGAATGCTGCTTGGGAAGAATAGTGCAGACTGACACCTATCAACAAATAACTATTAAGTTCAAATATGTCAAATGCCATAAAGAGATGACTATATCAACTGTGTATGCTAGATGTAGTGCCCTAGAACGACATGAGATGTGGGAGGATTTAGAAATGGTTGCTAAATATAATGACCAACCATGGATGGTTGGTGGAGATTTCAATGTAATACTAGATGCTTCTGAGAAGTTGTGTGGATTGCATGTTACTTAGTAGGAGACAATTGACTTTGCTCAATGCATAAATACCTGTGCATTAAGTGATAATAAATTTGTTGGTAGTACATACACTTGGTGAATTGGTAGCATTGAAGGGGAATGCATCTTTGAAAGATTGGACAGAGTCATTGGAAATCAGGAGTTCATGAATGAATTCTCATCTACTGAGGTGCATCACTTGGTAAGATATGGCTCAGATCATGCTCCACTATAGGTAAAATGTAGCAAAGATCATGTGACATTTATGAGACCTTTCTAGTTTCTTAATTTTTTGACAAAGCATCAAAAAATTTAAAAGATTGTGGCTGACTGTTGGAGCTTTGAGGCAGAAGGATCTCCTTTTTCACATTTTCCATGAGAAACTTAAAAGGTTCAAGAAAGCTCTATCCCAATGGAGCAAGGAAACATATGGAAATATTTTTCAAAAATCTCTACACTGGTGATATAGCTATAATTAAAGAGATACAGATGGAGGTGAACCCTACTGAGGAAAACAGACTTGAGCTGGTAAAGGCAAAAGAAGACTTGAAAAAATATCAGCAGACTGAGAGGAATTTTGGAAGCAGAAGATAGGAAAGAGCTTGTTTAAACATGGAGATAAGAATACCAAGTTCTTTCATGCATATGTGAAGCGAAACAGAAAGAAATTAATGATCCACCAAATAGAGAATGAGTAGGGGGAAGCTTGGAAACAACAAATTGTAATGACCCTCTCGTTCATTTCTCTATTTTCATGCATTTTCTGCATTTTGAGCTTTCCCACAGTGGCCATAGGTTATTTATGACTTGTTGGGACTGATGGTTTAGTACTGAGGGTGTTCCTTAGGTCATTATGGCCATTTCCCTATTTTAGAACTTAAACTTAGGATATCATTGACTTCAGTCAACATTCTTAGTTATCATGCTCTACGAAGCATGGACTTTGGACAAGTCAAACTTTTGGATAGGGTATGGGATCTTTTTTGTGTTTTCAGGCGAGTTGGGCTTGAAGGGTTGACTTTGGTCAATATTTGGGGAAGACAGCCTCGGATAGAAATTCCATCAGTGTTGTTAGCTCTGAAATGTCGACTTTGGGCTAGAGTGTCACGACCTGATTTCTCATGTTATGATGGCACCTACAACCCCCAAGTAGTCAAACCAATTCCCTTAGCCCGGAACGATTAATAATGGGCTACTACCTAGCCAATATGCACAATAAGCAAAAATAAGTGGAAGCAACATATAAAGATAAGGACAAAGCAGAAGCAACAACCTGAATATATAAATAATGAAACTACACCAACCCCAAGACTTGGTATAGATAGTACAGAAGCTTCTAATAGAATTCAAGTGCTAGAAGTAATAAAATGATAAGTACAACTGTCTCCGGATATACAAAGACTAACAGTACAAAAGATGAAATATGGTCAAGCCCCGACCGTCAGGCGCTCACCCTAGTCTCGAATATCCAAAAGTTGAACGAGTCTCCAAGGTGATCAACGGCGAAAGCTCAACTAATATCTGCACCAAAAAGATGCAGAAATGTAGTATGAGCACCAATTACTAAGACACGGGTACCCAGTAGGCATCATCGGCCGACTAAGCACATATAAGATATAAAGACAGTAATATATAAGATAGCAAGAAAACAGTCATCGAAACAATAGAAAAAGCACAAGGATATAACAGAGAATAGTCAACTAAGAGTTATAAAGCATACAATGCTAGCACAAAATTTATACAATCACATAAAAATAGATGAAAGAAAGAAGAACACGCCTGGAATCCTTGCAACAATAGTATAAGAAGGAGAGTGTTTAGAAACATGGCGATATACCAGTAATCTCAAATAAAAGGGAAAGAAGGAAAGCAGTTTAACATACTCAAGATAGGATCAACATACATAAGGAAATCATATTTCATATTCAACTTCAAGAAGCAAAGACGGAGATCAACCTTACAAGTACAAACCTAAGATGGAATAACTAAGCCACAAGAACCAAGAGTTACCACTCAAAATCATAATAAAGAATAGAATCATGCACCCACAATCTGCTAAGAAGACCACTCAATAGTTCCTCCATAATATATGACTAACTAGTCCCTCAATACTCAAGCCCAAACTCGATGCCTCAACAGGATAAAAACTTACCAATCCATAAGAGCCAAGGACCACAACTAGGTCGATGAGATGACATGAGTACTATAATCTACCTACAGTCCCAATGGCCGCCCATACAAGCGAGGAACGCAATCAAGTGAAAACAAACCCTCCGGCTGCCCATACAACCAGAACATACACTGAACACACAACAAATAAAAGTAGAATCCGAGTTAAATATGCATGAAGATGTGATATAATGAATCTGTAATCAAGTGTGATCGCAGTATTGTATGTTACCCCCTCCGGTGCCCCAAAGGTCCAATAAAGGTGGGATCCATGGAAGGACATCTCCTGAGTACCTCTCCTACGCTGTACATCCCCTTCCTCCGGTCACCATCGGTTATAGCACTTGGTACGGAATAGTAGGGTCCATGGAGGTCTACTCGTAGACCACATACTAACCCAAAACTAAATATATCTCAATAATTGGGATCTCGTATACGTGCTAGGATTTGATCCGAGTCTAAATCAGCATGTATAATCTTAATAACCCCCATCAAGGGTGCCCGAAGCGTATTCAGGTCTAAAGTAGTAGTCATGTCTCAGTAACCCTCATTAAGGTTGCCCAGAGCGTATCCGGGTCTAAAAAAGAAATCAAGTATCAAAATCCCTAAACAGGGTGCCCGACTCGTATCCGAGTCTAAATCCATAGAAAACAGTGTCTAGTGCTACGGCCCAGCCAAGCCTAGTATCAGAATGAAGACTAGTAATCTAATCATCCTAATATCCTCTCTACTCTGAGAGGTTTCGTAAACATCAATTTAAAAGTGCTTTCCAAGTCATGTACCAAAAATGGGCCCTCGGGTCCATACAATGTTTAGAAAACCATTTATAATCAGCCCGAAGCCAAATAAGTAGTAAAACATGCAGAAAACCTTTGCATGAATGATATGCTCGCAAATGAAAGGATAGCCCAACGACTCACAAACAATTATTACCGGACCTACACAGGTTCTAAGCTTTACAACAGATAATAACCATCCTAAAAGGATATCTCTATGTCCGAGACTTGCGGACATTCCCAAATAACGCACCATCTATATTCCAGAGTAAATACAAGGCCATGCAGGACCACAAGGGTAATATACAATACTAATACAAATACTACAATCAACGTATGAAATTAACGGACAGAAAAGGCAGAAAAGGTCTTGGGTACCAACCTATAACACCCCACTCAAGGATGCTAATTAATGCAGTTATAGCCTATATACGCAGAGTATAGGTAGGGAAAGCCATAACCTACCGGTCATCCGATGACTAGCTATGGGAATGGTGTTGTCTAGGCTCAAACTGCTCTGAGAAGCTCCAATTCACAAGAACACTATCAACAAAATAATTTACACATCAAAGCACGTCTAACGATACCCATAATGCTATAGAAATAGCTGGGTCAAAATTTGGGTCACCAGCAGGCCCGTGGGCCTCGTAACCCGAAACTGAAAATAGAAGAGCCCACTATGATCATCACACTCGTAAGTATGCATGCTCAGCATATGGAAAAAATTAACCAGGGGAAATGGCTCAAAACAGCCAGCCACTTCAAAAACAAATTAAGAATCAAAGGGGATGATTTTAACAGATTTAAGCGGATAAAACTCACCAATAATGATGGAGCAACGATCAAGGCCAAGAAATTTTCATCCCAACACCATGAATTGAGTCAAAATAGTGCGTAGATGATCTAAGAGCCCTTATCAATGGAAAAATCAATTTTTAAAGTGAAGAAGACAAAGTTGGGGGCTTATATATTGCCCCAGGTCCTTCATCGCGATCACGAAAGGGCCCCTCGCGATCGCGAGGACCACACTGTCTAGACCATCGCATTTGCAAGGACTAGCCACACGGTCGCGAAGAACAGTAGATAGAAAGCTTCATCGCGGCCGCGACAAGGGACATCGCATTCGTGAAGAGCAAGGAACTAGGCGCTTCATCGCGATCACAAGGAAAAGGGATTGCGATCGTGATTAAGGCCTGAGGCCTGCACCTACAATAGAAAAATCTTCAACTTTTGAAAAACTTAACGGGGCTATCTGGGCACAATCGGAAACCGATATTTACAAACTCATAATGCTAACAAAGTGGAAACAATGTTCCAGAATCAACAGTGTAAATGAAACTTCTATACGAGGTCGTCTTGGAGAAATGTTGACCCAAGTCAACACTAACTGACACCAATCGAACATCCAAAATAAGCTCGGCTCACCCGGGACCAAACCCAACCAACTACCTAACACAAACTCGACATTCCAGATCTAAGAGCGCTGACAGAATTTTCATCTGAGGCCGTCTTCTCCGAATGTTAACCAAAGTTAACCAAACAAGCCCAACTGGCCTGAAAATACAGAATGATAGAGAAATCCAAGCTGAAAAGCTCCCGAATCCCGACCAAAGGTCCAACTAGACCAAAGTCCATGCTCTGAAGCTAATGGAACTGTCGAAATTTGATTCAAAGCATGTTCACCAAGAATGTTAACTGAAGTCGATGATTTCAAAACACTAAAGCTCTAAAACAAGGTACGGCCCAAAATACCAAACAAACACCCCGGGAACTAAACTACCGGTCCCAGCAAGCCATAAATTACTTGGACCGCTACAGGCAATCTCTAATGGTACAAGAAAGGCAAACACGCATAAATGATCAGGAGGGTCATTACATCATCCACTACTAAAAAGACTTTCATCCTCGAAAGTCAGGAAAGAAGGAAAGACTAGAGATCAAAAGAACAATCGATACAAAGCCCGCACTACTCTCTCGGATAACCCGGGTAGCATCCTCGACCGGATGTCACCCACCAGAACAGAAGCAAGGAAGGTAACCAAGCCTAAACTCCTTACTAGCTAAGTTAGAATCCAAACTCAAACTCCAAAACACCAAGGGACTGCCAACCAAAACTTAACCTCTAGAATCTCAACCGGAAGGCATCGACACAACACCGAACTAGAGAAGAAAGGTGACCAACACACAAAAGTCAACTCTTTCAAACCACAACCAAGTTTACCAGAAAAAGCCATCACCCAAAATTCTAACTCATGAACCCGTATATCTGCAAAACCTTTTTATTCTGAACTGAATCCTTTTGTACAATGAACATGAAGCTTCATGTAAGTCGGACACTTAAACCACCCTCGAAGCATCAACTGACACACTAAATATATATAGTCCCCGCTTATACTTCACTATGAATAAAGCCATCCTTTTCACTCAAACTCCTTCTAAGACAAACTATAACCTACTATCCTTTGACATCCAACACACTAACCCAAAGCACATACTCAAAAAATATAGTAGTTTTACCCTAACTGACCACCGACCAACGGACGAATACCTCTACTAACATCAAACCTGATAACTGAACCCAACTGAACAACCCATCTGAACCCGACTGAAGCTTGCATATCCAAGTTAGGAAAGGCATGTATGAATACCCTGTGTTGATGGAGAAACTTCCAAATTGTAGAACAAAACCAAACTCGATGAACCGGACCCAATCTGAATCAATTGAATACAAAGGCACCAGGCAAATCTGCCCAACAGACCCAAACTAGAACCAAGATCTTGCAAGGAGTATGGTAAGCCTACCACAAAGTCCAAAATCACCAGCTAAGTTCCAAAATCTAAGAATACTCAAACACCACTCGGATTTGAATTAACCGTACAACTCTCACCTTAGGAAGAATTCCACCATACCACGAATATCAAGTCAAAAAACCCCGAAGGCAAAGCAAAAGGTGCCTGGGGTTCAAAGTTGCCATCTAGCCATAGAAATCCTTGCATAGACCTTCAACTCATCCCTTTGGCTCAAATCAACACCTCTACTATATCATCACACAAACCAACCATCTCGAAGCACATATTATACCAAACTTCTAGCCCATACTAGTCGAGTCTAACCAATACTGGATCCTCATATAAAAGACAACCCTTGAAGACCCAACTAAATAAGTATTTCATACACTCGGTAATGAAGATGACGAACAATCTTACAGTACCATTAGAACTTAAAATAGCCTCGCTAGCCTCAACCCGCACAACCTGATCACATATAGTATACACCACTGCTGATTCTCGAAATTACACTGCTAATTTTGTCCAACCATGGTAGAAAGAACCTCATACTATCTAGGACACCACTGATATCTAGACTGTCTAGCCTAACTCAAAGGTTAGTCAAGGACTAGGTGTCGAAGGCCAACTACCACCCCATAATGGAAAATGGGTAAGATAAGTTGTCCAAGATCAATGCCTTCAAACTTAAGAAGCTACAACTGAAAGAACCAACCATGAACCATCTGTAATAGTTTGCTAGCCCACGATTCTAAAACTGAACTTTAAAATTACCAACCAAAGCCTTTTTCGAACCCGTATGCTGCCAATGAACCCTTAGGAACCAAAGCCAACTAGGCTTTGAATAACAAGTAATCCAATCCGTAGATGCTACTGAACCCCAAACTGCTCAAAGGAAAAGCCACTGCAATCTGTAAACTGCCGAATCGAATCACCAACACACAACCCAAGGCAATCCTCCGTAGTCACCTCAGTCAACCATTAAAACATATAAGGACGAACAAGAAGTCATCTCCCTTCTTTTCCAACTAAACAAACCCTTCCTTCGTATATACTGAACCCTACAAACTCCTTCTCAAATCAAAGTTGGAGCCATTTCCTTAGCTCCCATACTTATATTGTCAAAACTCAACAAAGCAGGAGAAAATAGGATGGATGCCCGACTCAACCAATATGCTATGGATACAACTCAACCACGATGCTACAGTCAACACTTAGTCAAAAATGCTAAAGACAAACTCAATCACAATACTGATTTAAAAGCTCAACCAGAGGGTTACGATCATAATTCATTTCAACTAGAACTGGTGAAACAATAAGTCAACCCAACTAGATAAGAAATTGAAGGAGACTATGGGAACAACTCACATACCTACCAATCTCCTAAACCAACCAAATAAAGAGGGTCGATTCTAATCACCCAAAAAACAAAACCAATTTATGCACACTAGCATAACCGACACCTCTCTACTTAAGACAAAGCTCAAACTCTGGCACAACCACTGATAACACCAAACCAACACAAAGACTTCTAGCAACGCTAGAAAATAGCCTAGGCATCAACCATCTAGGACTTCTCAAAAAGGAAAGACTCAACACAAGTCTAGAGCCACAGTGAAAAAGGAAACAAACCCAACCAGAAATAGACTAACAAGAACTACCCACTAGCTACAACTCTAGGTAAAACACCTCACAAGGATAACTCACACCCATCCACTACTAAGGAATAAACTACTACAAAAACAATGCATAAACACTACTACTCAGGTACCCAAACAACTAAACTAATAGCACGTAGGCATATAAGAGAATAAATGTTAGAAAGGATAGAATCACAATGCGAACAGGACTATCACAGGTCGAAGGTAGAAAAAGCCTAACCTGGAGTAATGATATGAGGAACCTCTACCTCGGGCCAACCAAGAGAGGCATCAGACTGACAGGGTTTGACTCTGTACTGAGTAGTCAAAGCTGAAGGCTCAACCATCCCTCACCGGGGGCAATATCTAGCGAAGTGACAAATCACTCCATAATCATAACAACCAGGATGATCAGGATACGCAATTGTGGGGAACTTCCTAATAGAGTCCCCACGCTCACCACATCGTCGATAACCCTTACCAGAACCACTAGCCCGGAAGCCACCTAAAACCACCTGGGGACTACCCCTACTACCCTGCACTCTACATCTAGCCGGTGGCACTGAAGCCCTAGGAGAGAACACCTGCTGACCCTTTTGGCTGGAAGATGGAATCGTGGGACAATCCCTAACAAAGTGCCCATGCACATCGCACTGAAAGCAAATCCCCTATCAAGGGTGCTTGGAGTGTATTCGGGTCTAAAGTAATAGTCATGTCTCAGTAACCCCAATCGAGTGTGCCCAGAGTGTATTCGGGTCTAAAATAGAAATCAAGTATCAAAATCCCTAAACAAGGTGCCCGACTCGTATCCGGGTCTAAATCCATAGAAAATAGTGTCTAGTGCTACGACCCAGTCGATCCTAGTATCAGAATGAAGACCAGTAATCAAATCATCATAATATCCCCTCTACTCCGAGAGGTTTCATAAAAGTCAATGAAAAAGTCATTTAAAAGTCATGTATCGAAAATGGGCCCTCAGGGACATGGAAGGTTTAGAAAACCATTATAGTCGGCAAGAAGCCAAATTAGTAGTAAAACATGCAGAAAACCTTTGCATGAATGATATGCTCGCAAATAAAAGGATAGCCCAATGGCTCACAAACAATTCCTACCAGCCCTGCACAGGCTATCAGCTCTACAATAGATAATAACCAGCCTAAAAAGATATCTCTATGTCCGGAACTCACAGACCTTACCAAATAACCTACCATATATGTTCCAGAGTCAATACAAGACCACACAGCACCACAAGGGTAATATACAATACTGATACAAATACTACAATCAACGTATAAAATAAACAGACAGAAAATGCGGACAAGGTCTGGGGTAACAACCTATAAAAACCCATCAGAGGTTGCTAATTAATGCAGTTATAGCCTATATACACAGAGTCTAGGTAGGGAAAGCGATAACCTACCTGTCATCCGAGACTAGCTGCGGGGAACGGCATTGTCCAGGCTTGAACTGCTTCGGAAAACTCCAATTCACAATAACACTATCAACACAATAATCTACACATCAAAACATGTCTAACGATACCTATAATTCTATAGAAATAGCTGGGTCAAAATTTGGGTCACCAGCAAGCCCGTGGGCCTCGCAACCCAAAACTGAAAATGGAAGAGCGCACCATGATCACCATACTTCTAAGTGTGCATGCTCAAGATATGAAGAAATTTAACTAGGAGAAATGGCTCAAAACAGCCAGCCACTTCAAGAACAAATTAAGAATCAAAGGTGATGAATCTAACGGATTTAAAGGGATAAAACTCACCAATAATGATGGAGGAACGATCAAGGACAAGAAATTTGCACCCCAACACCAAGAATTGAGTCAAAATAGTGCTTAGATGATCTTGGATCCCTTATCTATGGAGAAATTGGTTTTTAGAGTGAAGAAGACGAAGTTGGGAGCTTATATACTGCCCAGAGATCCTTCATCGCGATCGCGAAGGCACCCCTCGCGGTCGCAAGGACCACGCTGGCTAGACCATTGTGATCATGAGGTTTAGCCATGCAGTTGCGAAGAAGAATGGAGAGAAAGATTCATCACAGTAGCAACAAGGGATAACACGATCGTGAAGAGCAAGGGACCAGGTACTTTATCGTGATCACGAGGAAATGGGATCGCGATCGCGATTAAGGCCTGAGGCCTGCACCTGCAATAGCAAAATCTACAACTTTTGAAAAATTCAATGGGACTTTCCAGGCGCAATTAGAAACTGATATTCACAAACTAATAATGCTAACAAAGTGGAAAAAACATTCCAGACTCAACAGATTTGATGAAACTTCCATACGATGTCATCTCAGAGGAATGTTGACCCAAGTCAATACTAACGGACACCAACCAAATATCCAATATAAGCTCGGCTGACCCATCACCAGAACCAACTAACTATCTAACAAAAACTCAACATTTCGGACCTAATAACGCTGACAAAATTTTCATATGTGGCCGTCTTCTCCGAATGTTGACCAAAGTTAACCAAACAAGCCCAACTGGCCTGAAAACACAGAATGAGAGAGAATTCCAAGCTGCAAAGCTCCCTGATCCCGACCAAAGATCCCTCTAGACCAAAATCCATGCTCTAAAGCTAATGGAACTATCTGAATTCAATTCGAAGCATGTTCACTAAGAATGTTGACTGAACTCGATGATTTCAAAAGACTAAAGCTCTAAAATAAGGTACAGTTAAAAAGACCAAACAAATCTCACGGGGACCGAACTACCGGTCCCAGCAAGCTATAAATGACTTGGAGTTGCTACAGGAAAGCTCTAATGGTACAAGAAAGGCAAACATGCATAAATGATTTGGAGGGTCATTACATCATCAACTACTAAAAAAACTTTCATCCTTGAAAGTCAGGAAAGAAGGAAAGATGTCACGACCTGATTTCTCGGTCATGATGGCACCTACAACCCCCGGTAGGTGAACCAATCCTTGTAGCCCAGAACAGTTAGTAATAGGCTACTATCTAACAAATACGAGAATAAAACGGATAAAATAGATAACAGGTTTATAAATATATACATATGCGGAAAACTAAACCAACCCCAAGACCTGGTATCATAGTACAGAGCCAAACTACATACATGGAGTGAAACTATCCAAAAGAATATATACAGATGTCTCTGAATGGTAATAGAGTACATAAAGCAGAAGATAAACTAAAGCTAAGCTCCGATCGCCAAGAGCCCACCTTCAGTCTGAAGTAGTCTTCAATAGATCTCCAAGCACGAATCTCAACGATCTACCGGCGATGGCCCACACTAGGATCTGCACCCAAAGATGCAGGGGGTAGGGGTGAGCACTAAATGCGAAGCATAAGGTACCCAGTAGGTATCATAGGCCGACTGGGCACATATAAGATAAAAGCGCAGTAATAGACAGAATAGAAGCAAGTAGTCACAGAAATCAACGAAAGGTACACAGGAACTAGCCCAGAGGGAAAACAACAGAACCACAGATGAGGCTAGTAAGCAGAATATACACACCAAAGGCACAGGTGAAAGTAAGAAACAACGCACCTGGAATCCTTGCAACAACAGTGTATACAAAATAAGTTTACAGAATGGACGGTATACCGGTAACCTCAAATGTAAGAAGAAGAGAGAAAGAGTAATAATAGGCAAGCTCAAGACATGAATCAACCCAACTAATCATAACAATCTCAAATCCAGAAACTAACACCCTAGCAGTACCAATCTCATACTTATCCATAATAGAGAACCATTCTGTAAATAAATAGCAAAAGTCTACCTACAGTCCCTCGGCCGCCCATACAACAGAGGAACACAACCAAGTGAAAATAAAACCTCCGGCATCCCTACTACCGGAAGCGTACAATCACAAACAGCAAAACAAGGGGTGAACCTCACATGAATTGATGATATGATGCATGAAGATCCAAGGCCATAGTATCTCTGTATGTACCTCCCCGCGCCGATCCGGCCGAGCAGGAGGTTCATGGAGGACTCTGCCGTATACTCTACTCCCGATATTAACCTCTTCCGCCACGCAGCTCGTAGGCTCTGGGCCCGGGATAGCAAGGTCCATGGGGTTACCATACCAAAAACTAGTATCAGATCACGTATCAAGATAAGTCAGTCTCAATATCAAGATATAGAACCAGTCTCGAATATGCATGCCCAGACCCTGTCCAGGACTAAAAATAGTAGGAAAATATCTGAAAAACCCCTCCAAGGGTGCCCGGGCGTCGCCGGGTCTAAACAGTAAAAAGTCATCTCATGTGCTCGGTCCAACCGAAGCTAAAAATCATCTCAAGTAGTAAGAAAACTCATCTGGCACTCCGGCTCTGCCGAGTCTAGTGATAATAGTAAAACTGATGATTTTAAACCACAAGTGAAATCAACCATTTCCAAATCATTTCCATCAAAAACGGCCCCCCGGGCCATGCAAGGTTTAGAAAACAGTGTCAGTAGGCCCAAAGCCAAATCCACTGTAAAACATCGATAAAACCTCTTTATATGCATGGAAATGATATGCTCACACACAACAATAGCTGCCCAACAGCTTACAATCAACCTACCGACCCTGCACAGGTCCACAGCTACTCAGCAAGCATAACCAGCCTAGAAGGATAATTCTATGCCCGGGACTCGCGGACATTCCCAAAATCCCGCCTTCTATGTTCCAGAGTCAACAAGGCCTCGCAGGACCACAAGGGTAAATAAAATATATCCGCAAATACTACAAACAACGGAGGAATAAAAATAGCGGACATGAATAAAGCGGTCCAGGTCTGTGGTACCAACCTAATAAACCAACCCAAGGATGCCCATTAATACAATTTTATTCTATATATGCGGAGTCTAGGGAAATTAAACCGTAACCTACCTGTCGTCCGACGACAAGCTGCTGGAACAACGATGTCCAAGCTCGAACCACTCCGAGAAAATCCAAAACTAAATCGGAATCGGATTTGGATTTGGGACGGAATAACTTAACGTAGATAATTGATTTTCTACAATATCACATCCACAAATTTCTCCACCCCTAATTAATTCAATCCATAAAGTTACGTGTAGTAGTAGTATTCTAATAAGTGTACACAATAAAATGAATGGAACTTAATGTTGAAGGAAATGATATGAATGTTCACAGCAAATACATTTGTAAAGTTGCTAATTATAACTTGAGTGCCTTCTGCCAACTCAAGTAAATGCCACCATTCACTTGCTATTGCTGCCTTCACCTTCCACTTACACGTGGGGGTGGAGGTGGCAACCAAATCCCCTCCGTTAGGTATACATTCGGGTATTGCGTAAATTCGTGATAAAATAATTATAGTATTTTAAATATACAATAATTATTAGAAAATCATTTCCAATAAAACCTACTATATTATAATAATAAATTTTAACATAATTAAATTTACTATCTCCATTAAAATATTACGGAGTATAAAATCTTTATAAAATAAATACGTCTACCCTTATATTGTATCAAATATATTTTTCATAAACCTTTTAAATATTTTGAAAATGCAATAATAATATAATTTTTACCAAAATACAACTTTTAAATAACTATTTCAAATACACGCACGATGCTAATGAAGTTCTTAAGTTTAGGCTCGTAATTCGCCTACGCACGATTTCAATTATTCAAGAATTCTCTCGGAATCCTCCCTTATATTTTATCATTGTTTCAGAACTGAAATGGCATTTTAAAACGTAAAATTGAAGCTTAAATCGGGTTAGACCCGACCCGATTCGCGACCCGGTTCGCAACCCGTTTTCTGCCAGACAGTCCGCGGTAAAACAGTCATAACTCTTTGCTCCGAGATTATTTGGACGTGCGGTTTTGTGCGTTGGCAACTAGACTCGTAGACCTTCGATTTGGTATCTCGGGGGACTTCTAACTCTTTATATATTGGGAGAAAATCCCCGATACATTTGACCCAAGGTTCAGAAAATTTTGTTAAAGGTCTTACGATATCTTTTGTCGATTTGCTTGACTTCAACACTTAACGTGGAAATGACCGGATGGGTCATTACAAAAATGTAAAGAATCAAAGCAATATCATAGGCTGAAAACATGTTCATATTCGTAAAGTATAAGTAGTAAATATGAACTTAAAAACTGAGAGTCCAATGCATTCAGATACTTAAAACCATTTCTGTGGGAGTTTTTTTTAACCGACATAGACCATGTGAGCTACATGGAATCCAACTTATGTACCTTAGTTGGCAGAGTTGTCTTGTACCTTGCTGAGGTACTAGACTATGTTTAGAGTGGAACCACTATCATGAGCCCATTGGGAAAAATAACCTATGCCAACGTAGTTTTGAATGAACCCTTGTCATCTCAATGCTAAGTACTACTCCCAAAATATAATATATATATAGCTCATACATAATCATGTGGCATATCTGGATACCAAAATTATTCATAGTTCATGTGAACATATTTGGATGCCAAAATTGTTCATAGTTCATGTGGACATATCCGAATGTCAAAACTTATCCATGATTATGGATGGAATGCCTCAATGTCATACTACTCACGAACTTTGCTTTTGAGAAAACCATTTATAATCATTGATGGAATCCTCAGATGTGATACTAATCATGGTACTTATTTTATAGCAAAACTGATCGTGAGCATTGATGGCATATCTTGATGTCATACAAATCATGAAAATATAATTCTTGAAACTTGAGGTCATGTTATCTGAACTTGCCAATTTTGCTTGAAAATATATAATAATACCAAATCATGCTAAATTCCTTCTCAAATCATGGGTTTAAGAAATACTTGTAGAAACTCATGCTAAATCATGTATTTAAGATTAGAAATAATGTATTGATGCTAATGAACTGAATTCATAAGAATTTCATAATTTGGGTAAGAACCCTAGTTTCATAGATATCATAAAATCAAAGTAAACTTGAAGTTTTAGGAATAAGGGTGGAAGAAACCCTTACTAAAACCCACATACCAGAAACTTGAAGAACTTCTAAATAGAATTCAGGGGATGAAAACTTAGAGAATAATCCCTAAGGTTGGATGTGGAGACTAGGAGAAGAAATCTGAAGGAAAAACTATTCAGAAACTTTCTTGCTTGAGCTTCTATGCTCTTGCTTGCTTGAAACCCTAGGTGTCTTGCCTTAGAGTCTTGAGAGAATAATTTAGAGATTGATAGATGTTTTTCTGAGAAATAACCCCTTTTGGGTGTTTAAAAGATGTGCGGAAAGGTCTGAGGTAAGGAAAGGACCAAACTACCCTAACTTAAATGCTGAAAAATCATCGATGGTGCTTCCCATGGGCCGTCGGGTGTCCCACGGACCATCGTACCAAACTATTGGCCTCACAGTGGTCAAATAAGCTCACTGAATTGTTCCTAAGGCTGGCCCGCATGAGACATTGTGGCTCCCACGGGCGTAAGAAATGGCCGTTGAAATTTCCACTGGCGTCAAATTGTTTTGACAGCCTGAGAGTGCTTCACTAAAATACCCATAACATTTTATTTTGAACTCAGGTTAATGAGAGGTCAGTGGCGTTAGAAATACAAATCAAAGACCTTTAACTTGATTGGTACTAGGTTAACTAACTCTTCATATTCTAGGAGCAGTGATTATTTGAAGTTGACCCTAGTAAGAACTTACATGAAAACTAAATCGATAGAAAGGCTTTCAACTTGGCTTTGAGCTAGAGGTTCTTTATGACTTTAATTCATATCTAATACACCTCCAAAACTTAAGAGGTTGTCATAATACTTAGATTTATAGAAAATATATCAGATTCAGGTCTAACAACATATGAAGAACGGTTCAGTATCTTAGCTTAGAATTTCTAAGGTGTAACATAAATGCAGTTAAAAGAAAATAAAAATAAAAAAATATAAAAAGATGTCATGCCACGACCTTAAATACGGGGTTTGATGAGAGGAAAACCACCCTAACACTATTTGTTTTTACTATGTGCACGTGTTGGGGTCAAAAACATTATAAAATAGCACAGAGGGAAGAAAACATGAGAAAACTATCTGGACTGGGCACGTTCAGAACACCACACCGCGTGAGCTCCAAGGCCTGCCTTAATAGCCTTACTGCATGAGGGACTAGGTCATACACCTGGGATTACTACATGAGGTGCCAGTGGTGATACAAAAGGTTAAGGGCCCCAAGTAGGACCCATATCCTCTCCTACTATTTAAATTACTCCAAAACCCTCTTTCTTCTTTTTATTCTTCTTCTTCCCTCCTTCACCTTATTCTACTCCTTCTTTCTCCATTAGAACACTTCAAAAAAAATTCCCAAGCTCCACAAAGCTTCAAAGTAGTAAATTTCTTTCATTTTTCTTCTATATTTCATCCCAAATTCATTCCAAACTTTTCCATTGTCTTAATTTCAGATTTTATGTGTTGATTTTTGCAAAAGCTTAAAGTTTGTAGAATCATGAACATTATTTGATTTTAGCACAATGTGTGTTGTATTTTAAAGATTAGTTAATCAATAAAGATAGATTTACTTTTGACCCACCCACAAGAGAGACCTAAGTCCTAGTAGCCCTACCAAATGGTGATTCTAGTAGTAAAAGAAAGCCCATTTCTAACTCTCTATGCTTGGCACGGTCCCAACAATAGAAAGAGGTGAGCTTTTGCTTTCTTAATAATATTTACAAGGGGAAAGCCTCAAAAGGCATACGAGTACGCCTCTCGTAAAAAAATGCCGACTCAGTCCATTCCTACTGCATAAGAGTCTTAACCAATTGGTGCCGGGTCAGCCTCTAGGGAACTATTCATCTTGGAAGTGGTTCGACCATTAAGCTACTTTTTGGTGTAGGGGAGCAGACTGGTGATTACTGTGGTTATTGTCTGTGGATGTGGCACCTTTCAAATTGACTAGTGCTAAGCCAGGAGATTTTTCTTTAGATTGTTACAACGCTCGTTGAACAAAATGATTCAAGTAGAATTGAATAGGTAAGAAGTAGAGATCCCCTTATCAATCTATATCCAATGAGACAATATGAGCAAAAGACAAGAATCTCTAAATCCTTCACAAATGAACTCACTCCAGGGGAGAGTGAGGAGCATATTCAAAAAGGGAAGCCAATAAAAACCTTCTAAAAGTATTAATAAGAACCTCTTATCCAAAATTTCTTAAACTTAAGTTTTTTATATGTTTTAAGGCTTTTTAGTTTATTTATTAGGTTTTTTCTTAAGTTTTCTTAATAATTAAGTCTAGACTCTGTTTTAATTTAATTGAGAAATTTTTAAGTTTTTGAATTTAGCTTAAGTCAAAACTATTTTCTCAAAATCTGCTAAAACAACCATAACAAGTTTTATCTAATGCCATACCAAACCAAGACCTTTCCTACAAGGAAAGAAAGAACCATTCCTTTTATTAAAAACTAACTCTTTAAGTCTTTACTTTAAAAAATACTTTATTTTTTGAAGTGTGACATGAAAGAAACCTTTTGCTCATTTTGTTAAAGGGAACAGTCTTGTAGTAACTTATTTTTGCAAGAGAAACACTTTAAGTTATAAAACAGAGAGAAAATATTTAATTGTAAAGAAATTAGTTTAATACAAATGAAAACTTATTAATAGAAATGCTTGAACAAAAAATGGTAATTCTTTGGGGGGTTTGAACTAAGTTAAGATGACCCAGCTCGTAGAATCTTCTTGGCCAAGTTGAACCCATTCATATAAGGTCCATACACTCCTTCATGCACTTCTTCCAGCAATTTAATGGCTTCAATAGCATCTACACATCTCAAGAATCCAAATCTAGAGTTCTAATATACATGACTTCGCTATTCAAGAAGAATTTTTAGAGATTCGATGAATTGTCTTCTTTTGGTTGGCGATCACGTCTTCTGGATAGACCCTAGCTTCCAGATACATCTTTATATCAAAATACCATGGCTTTCCATCTGATTCTGCTTTGAATTACACATAATGCATAGATTACTCTTTCAAACTTATCTCTAATGGATCGATTTAGCTTTGATCCGGATGTTGAATCATCAAGGATATCGCCGCCAAAGCATCAACAAACTCATTTTGTATCCTCAAAATATTCTTGAATTCAATCTTCTTGCACGTTTTGCATAAACTTTATACCAACTTTACATACAACACGATTTTGGAGTTCTTTATGGCCTATTCACCTTGGACATGGTGAATCAACAAATCTAGATCATCGCTAACCAAATATTCTTGAGCATCCATATCAATATAAAATTGGATGGTAAGAATACAATTATCATACTTAACCATATTGTTGGTGCATGGAAAATGTGTAATGACTCTTTTGATTATTCCCACATTTTTGCTTTTTTATACTGTTAGAGCTTACATGTAGCGGCCCTCAGTCATTTATGACTTGTTGGGATCAGTTGTTTGGTGCCTGGGCCATTTGTTAGATCGTTATGGCCATTTCCCTGTTTTAGAGTCTTAACTTAGGAAATTGTTGACTTTAGTCAACATTCTTAGCTAGCATGCTCAGAATCAAATTCTGATAATTCCGTTAGCTCTGACACGTAGATTTTGGTCAAGTTGGAACTTTAGTTGTGGCTTGAGAACTTTCGGTATGGTTCTATCTCACTTTTTTAGATTTTAGGCTAGTTAGAGTCAGAAGTTTGACTTTGGTCATCTTACGATGATCAGAACATCGGATTCAAAAATTTGATAATTCCATCAGCTCCGGAATGTCGAGTTTGAGTTAGGTAGGTAATTAGTTTGGGTCCCCGGTGAGCCAGGCTTATTTTGGGTGGTTGGTTTGATTTGGATTGAGTTGACTTGGGTCAAAATTTCATCAAAACGACCTCGTATGGAAGTTTCATTGATTTTGTTGAGTCTGGAATATTGTTTCTAATCTAGTTACATATCTGGTTTGCATTTATTAGGTTTAAATTATGCCTGGATCCCCCGGGGGAGTGTTTTAAAAATTTTGGATTTTCTGCAGCTGAGCAGTGCTTACCGCAATCGCGCCCTTGGCTATTTTCCCCTTCTGCGCCATCATGCCTGGGTATCACAATCGTGCTGGTGCCTATATTTCTCCTTCAGCATAATCGCGTCAGGGGACCGCGATCGCGCTGGTCTGTGACCTGCACTATAAAAGTCAATTTTTCTCAAATTTTCAGCTTCATTTCTCATTTCCTCTCTCACTCTAAACCTTTTCCCTCACCTAATTCTGGTGCAAAATCATATCCTAGCCATGGGAACTCATCGATTAGTGGATTTTATCACTTTCCTCCTCATTTTGGTAAGTTATTCTTTCCCAATTTCTTCCATTGTTATGGCTAAGCTTCCATGGGTGGTTCCTAGCTTATCTTGGGTTTAATTCTTGTGTTGTAGGTGCTGGTTGGGTTTGATTGTTTATTGAGGTGGGGGTTTCACATTGTTGACCTTGTTCCCTTCCTCTGTGGTAAGTAATTCTCCATTTTAATCTTGATTATGTAAAGTTTTTGCATGTTGATCCCTCTTCTTCTCTGGGCTATTTTAGGCCCTTTCTTTGCCCGTTCTGCTTAATTTTTGAGTATGTGTTCTCGAAAAGGTTGGGAATATCATAGTAGTTTTCATTTCTTGTTTCGGGTGATGGGGCCAATGAGACCATTTTTGATCCGGATTTCAATCCAGCTAAATTATTAACATTATGGGTATCGTTTGTTTTGACGAGTAGATGTTATATTGATAGTTTGATCGCGATTCTAGGCTTTTCATAGCTGTTCGAGCTCGAGCATTGGCTTTCCAGCAACTTATCATCGGATACCAGATAGGTTACGACTTACCTACCTTAGACTTTGCATATATAAAATATAATTGTATTATTTAACATCTTTGGGTTGGGTTTACTAGGTTGGTACCCCAAACCTTGTCCATTTTCTTTCTGTCCGTCTTAATTCCTATGTTGGCTTTAGTATTTGAAGTTGTATTATAGTATTATCCTTGTGGCCCTGTGTGGCCTTTGTATATGCCTTTGGACCATAGATTGTGGAATATTTGGGGAATGTCTGTGAGTCCTGGACATCGAATTGTGATATTAAGCTGGTTATCTATGCTGTAAAGTGGATTGAGCCTATGGAGGGCCGATAGGTTGATTGTGAGCCATTGGGCTATTAATTATACTCGAGCATATAATCATTATCATACAAAAGGGTTTCTGCATTTATTTCTTACTACTATGGCTGCGGGCCTTACTATCACCAATTTTCTAAACCTTGCATGGCCTCGAGGGCTCGTTTTCTGTTATAAATGGCTATAAATGGATTTTAATTGATTTTATGGTTTTCTTGAGATAAAAGATATTATATGATGATTTTCACACTGATTTTGAGTTGATACTAGACTCGGCCAAGCCGAGCACTAGACATATTTTATTACTAATTTTAGACTCGGATAGACTCTGGGCACCCATATTGGGATTCTGAGATTTATTGATTTAGACCCGGATAAACTCTGGGCACTCATATTAAGCTTCTAAGATTTACTGATTTTAGATCCAGATAGTTTCTGGGCACTCACCATGGGATTTCAAGATTTTGTATATGATCGGGTAGACCTCTAAGGACCTTGCCGATTTAGACCAGAGGCTACGAGCTGCAAGTGATGAAAGAGGGGTATACAGTGTAGTAGAGATAAATGGGGGACTCCTTCCATAGATCCTACCTAGGGCCTGTAGTCACCAGAAGAAGTATATATGGTACCACTGGCACACCTGATCATATCATATCATATCATATCATAGCATTATTTTCGACAACCTCACTTTTGTGTACCTCCTCAACATTGGCACTAACGAATAAAGTATAGTTGAATGGTTGGAATTCCTTTGTATGCTTCACTAGTTGGCCAATATCCACAACAGTTGGTGATTGGCATCAGACGCCTCAACCTTTTTCTTCAAGTGATCCTCCAAGTCATGAATATCTAAGCCAAATTGGTCTATATCTTATCTCAGCTCAACTCTTCCTTCTATCAGCTGTGTCATCATGTATGTATGATTATCACGGAGAAACTCATGAAAATTAACTTTTTCCTCTTGTTCCCTTAGCCAAGATTTGCTCATTATGTCTGCTTCCTCACAGATTTCTCCTAGTAGGGACTCACTTTTTGCTTCTACTAGGGGTTCATCTTGGGTATGACCATAACTTGCTGATCAAGTTTCAGCCATAGCCTATATCTCTGTGAGTTGGGAATCTATCCTCTCCGTGTCTTTCCTCAATTTGATTGTGTCTTTCCTCAATTCTTCTTGCTTATCCAGTATTTTCTTCAGCATATCAATGAGATGAGCCTCATGATTCACATCCTCCAGTTCATTACCCCAGCCAATATCACAAACAATAGAAGAATCATAATAGGGGCTCCGCGAAGGGGAATAAGAGTGAGGAAAACCATTCGAATGACCATCCTAACCACCAAATATACGATATACATTAAATTCAAAAGATTGGATAGGTGTGAACCACCCGCCCTCTTGGTTATAATGGAAATTGATACCCAGGTGGGGTCCTCCACAGTACTGACAAGGATTACCCACATATGAATAGTACTCATCATTCAACCAATATTTATCCCTCGATGTCATGTTAAGAAGAGTAGTAAAAAAACAAAAAAAAACCTATCTATAACATAAAATAATATATATACAAAAATTTAAATAAAAAAAAAGAAAAAGTCCAATACAAATATATAATTAATTTCTAAATCCCCGGCAACGACGCCAAAAACTTATTGTGTCCTAACGCACACACAAGTGTACAAGGTCGTACAAGTAATATAGGATTGAGAGTCCAGATATCATACCCAAGGGGAATAATTATTTATCAAGCGGTAAATCTCAAAGAAATATTTATTAACCAAAGTAAAAAGAAAAAGTTAACTAATGAACAATTAACCAAACAAAGAGCAAGTTTTTATGTAATCAATGTGATAAAATTGATCTAGGATTATGGATTCGCTAACAATCATGTTAAGTAAGTAATTTTATTGACTTATTTGTTTATCTAGTTGTTGATTTCAGGGTTGATTTTACAACTATGGTCTTCCAAGCCTCTAATTGCCTATTCAGAATAGCATCACAACTACATCATTGAGAGGGGATGTGACATCTTATTTCACATGCTTTTATATATCTTCCCGTATAAATCAAACGAGATATTCTAGGTATATTCCTATCCTAGTCACAAACCTACTCTTTACGTTACAAAAGAGAGGTCTTGCTCCCTATATTTTTCATTTTATCCCAATGATTCTTCTTCCGAGTTCACAAAGAGATTATGGATTTATTTTAATAGTCCTGATGTATTAAAATAGTAAGCACAAGAATATAAAAATAACTAATGTGATAAACGAATAATTGAATTAATTGTCTACTTTAACAATCATGTAGTTAGCTACCATAATCGTAGAACGAGAATTTTAACTCCACATAGACATGGAGCAATTAAAAAAATCATCCAAAAAACATAAAATAAATAATAAAGGAGAAGAAAAGATGAAACCAATATTCTCCGGCCTCCACGATGGCTCCTAGCTCTTTGTAGGTAAAAAGTTCTGTAAAAATCATAATTTGAGATGTATTTATAGAGTAGGAGAAAAATAACCCCTTTTCCTACTTGGATTTGAAGTAGAAAAAAGCTAGAAATTTTTCGGGTTTGGTGCCTGGCGTGGTGCGCTACCTATAGTGCTAACTTCACTCTTCTGAAGTTTTGGGCCTAAGGAAGTGCCCCACCATAGCCCCATCTTCACTCTTCTAAAGTTTTGAGTCTGGGGAAGCGCCCCACCTTAGCCCCATAGCCCCATTGCCCAGATTTTCTTGTTTTGCTCTTTTTTTCTCCCGGAACGTTGCTAACTCCTTTTCAATGTTTTTATGCTTTCATTTTTAGCTCTCATGGGTTGTGTTTCTCCATATTCTCCCTATATAGCATCTAATCACATATATTAGCTCATAATCAAGAATATGCAAATAATCATAGGGATATACATCACTTTTGCCCTCAAAATAAGGCTAAAACATGGGTAAATAAGGCAAGCGGGCGTATAAATACGCCCAAGATCACCTACCAAAAGGTAAGATGAGCTACGGTAACAATATTATATACTTAAAACAACACAAATGTGAGCTTTTATCTAATATTGTGGAGCAATTTAAAAAGTTGTTAATCTCTCCTGATCATGGGATTAATGAGGTAGTATTGGTTGGAATATTCTATCATGCGCTGGACTCCATAAATCAATCCACAACCAATTCTGTGGCTAAAAGAGATTAAGGAATTTCACTTTGATACAATTACTAAGTTGCTAAATAATGTGGAAATACATGGTAAGGAGTGGAATTCCATGATTCAAACATTGATGGAAGAAGTGAAAAGATGCAAGGAAAGATTTAAAGAATGCTATTTTTGTGAAGAATCCCACATTTGTAACTTCTCTAAGGATCTATTTTGATCGAGCTAAAACACTTTTTTGCGTGATGTTAAATCAAGCATTACTCAGAAGGCAACCTATGATTTATAATAAATTATCACGCCCCAAGCATATCCCCTAGATATAACACGGTGCTTGGAGTCACAAGTGACCCCAAGCTAACCCATGGCCTGGCATACTACTGATATACAGACTGAAAGATAATGCCGAAGCTAAAACATGTTTTGATCTCTTGAAGAATACTATAATAAAATTAACTTTGATAACTAAAATATAAAGTTATTTGAAAACTGATACAACTAACTGACTGGCTGCCTATGAAGCCTCTACTAACTAATGAGTCTCTGGGACATGACACCCTACTAACTCTAAATGACTGCAAACTGAAATAAAGTAACAATTTAAATAACTCTAAGTTCCCAAATGATGAGGGCTCACCAAGATGGCTGAACATGCTGCTGAACTACTAGCAATAACTTTGAGAATATGCTACTGGATCTACATCAAGAAGCATGCAACACAAAAGAGTATGCGATCAGTATTATGGAATATATTGAGTATGTGAGATATGCATGTCATGTTATAAAATATACTTGAAAGCATGCTTATAATTGAAACCATATATTAGTAGCAAAAGCTAAAATGTAAAGACTCAAAGCAATATCATAGGCTGAAAACATGTTCATATTCGTAAAGTATAAGTAGTAAATATGAACTTAAAAACTGAGAGTCCAATGCATTCAGATACTTAAAACCATTTCTGTGGGAGTTTTTTTTAACCGACATAGACCATGTGAGCTACATGGAATCCAACTTCTGTACCTTAGTTGGCAGAGTTGTCTTGTACCTTGCTGAGATACTAGACTATGTTTAGAGTGGAACCACTATCATGAGCCCATTGGGAAAAATAACCTATGCCAACGTAGTTTTGAATGAACCCTTGTCATCTCAATGCTAAGTACTACTCCCAAAATATAATATATATATATAGCTCATACATAATCATGTGACATATCTGGATACCAAAATTATTCATAGTTCATGTGAACATATTTGGATGCCAAAACTGTTCATAGTTCATGTGGACATATCCGAATGTCAAAACTTATCCATGATTATGGATGGAATGCCTCAATGTCATACTACTCACGAACTTTGCTTTTGAGAAAACCATTTATAATCATTGATGGAATCCTCAGATGTGATACTAATCATGGTACTTATTTTATAGAAAAACTGATCGTGAGCATTGATGGCATATCTTGATGTCATACAAATCATGAAAATATAATTCTTGAAACTTGAGGTCATGTTATCTGAACTTGCCAATTTTGCTTGAAAATATATAATAATACCAAATCATGCTAAATTCCTTCTCAAATCACGGGTTTAAGAAATACTTGTAGAAACTCATGCTAAATCATGTATTTAAGATTAGAAATAATGTATTGATGCTAATGAACTGAATTCATAAGAATTTCATAATTTGGGTAAGAACCCTAGTTTCATAGATATCATAAAATCAAAGTAAACTTGAAGTTTTAGGAATAAGGGTGGAAGAAATCCTTACTAAAACCCACATACCAGAAACTTGAAGAACATCTAAATAGAATTCTGGGGATGAAAACTTAGAGAATAATCCCTAAGGTTGGATGTGGAGACTAGGAGAAGAAATCTGAAGGAAAAACCCTTCAGAAACTTTCTTGCTTGAGCTTCTATGCTCTTGCTTGCTTGAAACCCTAGGTGTCTTGCCTTAGAGTCTTGAGAGAATAATTTAGAGATTGATAGATGTTTTTCTGAGAAATAACCCCTTTTGGGTGTTTAAAAGATGTGCGGAAAGGTCTGAGATAAGGAAAGGACCAAACTACCCTAACTTAAATGCTGAAAAATCATCGATGGTGCTTCCCATGGGCCGTCGGGTGGCCCACGGACCATCGTACCAAACTACTGGCCTCACAGTGGTCAAATAAGCTCACTGATTGGTTCCTAAGGCTGGCCCCCATGAGACATTGTGGCTCCCACGGGCGTAAGAAATGGCCGTTGAAATTTCCACGGGCGTCAAATTTTTTTGACAGCCTGAGAGTGCTTCACTAAAATACCCATAACATTTTATTTTTAACTCAGGTTAATGAGAGGTCGGTGGCGCTAGAAATACAACTCAAAGACCTTTAATTTGATTGGTACTAGGTTAACTAACTCTTCATATTCTAGGAGCAGTGATAATTTGAAGTTGACCCTAGTAAGAACTTACATGAAAACTAAATCGGTAGAAAGGCTTTCAACTTGGCTTTGAGCTAGAGGTTCTTTATGACTTTAATTCATATCTAATACACCTCCAAAACTTAAGAGGTTGTCATAATACTTAGATTTATAGAAAATATATCAGATTCAGGTCTAACAACATATGAAAACGGTTCAGTATCTTAGCTTAGAATTTCTAAGGTGTAACATAAATGCAGTTAAAAGAAAATAAAAATAAAAAAATATAAAAAGATGTCATGCCACGACCTTAAATACGGGGTTTGATGGGAGGCAAACCACCCTAACACTATTTGTTTTTACTATGTGCAGGTGTAGGGGTCAAAAACATTATAAAATAGCACAGAGAGATGAAAACATGAGAAACAAATCTGGACTGGGCACGTTCAGAACACCACACCGCGTGAGCTCCAAGGCCTGCCTTAATAGCCTTACTGCACGAGGGACTAGGTCATACACCTGGGATTACTACATGAGGTGGCAGTGGTGATACAAAAGGTTAAGGGCCCCAAGTAGGACCCATATCCTCTCCTACTATTTAAATTACTCCAAAACCCTCTTTCTTCTTTTTATTCTTCTTCTTCCCTGCTTCACCTTATTCTACTCCTTCTTTCTTCATTAGAACACTTCAAAAAAAATTCCCAAGCTCCACAAAGCTTCAAAGTAGTAAATTTCTTTCATTTTTCTTCTCTATTTCATCCTAAATTCATTCCCAACTTTTCCATTGTCTTAATTTCAGATTTTATGTGTTGATTTTTGCAAAAGCTTAAAGTTTGTAGAATCATGAACATTATTTGATTTTAGCACAATGTGGGTTGTATTTTAAAGATTAGTTAATCAATAAAGATAGATTTACTTTTGACCCACCCACAAGAGAGACCTAAGTCCTAGTAGCCCTACCAAATGGTGATTCTAGTAGTAAAAGAAAGCCCATTTCTAACTCTCTATGCTTGGCACGGTCCCAATAATAGAAAGAGGTGAGCTTTTGCTTTCTTAATAATATTTACAAGGGGAAAGCCTCAAAAGGCATACGAGTACGCCTCTCGTAAAAAAATGCCGACTCAGTCCATTCCTACTGCATAAGAGTCTTAACCAATTGGTGCCGGGTCAGCCTCTAGGGAACTATTCATCTTGGAAGTGGTTCGACCATTAAGCTACTTTTTGGTGTAGGGGAGCAGACTGGTGATTACTGTGGTTGTTGTCTGTGGATGTGGCACCTTTCAAATTGACTAGTTCTAAGCCAGGAGATTTTCCTTTAGATTGTTACAACGCTCGTTGAACAAAATAATTCAAGTAGAATTGAATAGGTAAGAAGTAGAGAGCCTCTTATCAATCTATATCCAATGAGACAATATGAGCAAAAGACAAGAATCTCTAAATCCTTCACAAATGAACTCACTCCAGGGGAGAGTGAGGAGGATATTCAAAAAGGGAAGCCAATAAAAACCTTCTAAAAGTATTAACAAGAACCTCTTATCCAAAATTTCTTAAACTTAAGTTTTTTATATGTTTTAAGGCTTTTTAGTTTATTTCTTAGGGTTTTTCTTAAGTTTTCTTAATAAATAAGTGTAGACTCTGTTTTAATTAAATTGAGAAATTTTTAAGTTTTTGAATTTAGCTTAAGTCAAAACTATTTTCTCAAAATCTGCTAAAACAACCATAACAAGTTTTCTCTAATGCCATACCAAACCAAGACCTTTCCTACAAGGAAAGAAAGAACCATTCCTTTTATTAAAAACTAACTCTTTAAGACTTTACTTTAAAAAATACTTTATTTTTTGAAGTGTGACATGAAAGAAGCCTTTTGCTCATTTTGTTAAAGGGAACAGTCTTGTAGTAACTGATTTTTGCAAGAAAAACACTTTAAGTTATAAAACAGAGAGAAAATAATTAATTGTAAAGAAATTAGTTTAATACAAATGAAAACTTATTAATAGAAATGCTTGAACCAAAAATGGTAATTCTTTGGGGGGTTTGAACTAAGTTAAGATGACCCAACTCGTAGAATCTTCTTGGCCAAGGTGAACCCATTCATATAAGGTCCATACACTCTTTCATGCACTTCTTCCAGCAATTTAATGGCTTCAATAGCATCTACACATCTACAAACTCATTTTGTATACTCAAAATATTCTTGAATTCAATCTTCTTGCACGTTTTGCATAAACTTTATACCAACTTTAGATACAACACGATTTTGGAGTTCTTTATGGCCTATTCACCTTGGACATGGTGAATCAACAAATCTAGATCATCGCTAACCAAATATTCTTGAGCATCCATATCAATATAAAATTGGATGGTAAGAATATAATTATCATACTTAACCATATTGTTGGTGCATGAAAAATATGTAATGACTCTTTTGATTATTCCCACATTTTTGCTTTTTTTATACTATTAGAGCTTACATGTAGCGGCCCTCAGTCATTTATGACTTGTTGGGATCAGTTGTTTGGTGCCTGGGCCATTTGTTAGATCGTTATGGCCATTTACCTGTTTTAGAGTCTTAACTTAGGAAATTGTTGACTTTAGTCAACATTCTTAGCTAGCATGGTAGGTCATTAGTTTGGGTCCCAGGTGAGCCAGGCTTATTTTGGGTGGTTGGTGTGATTTGGATTGAGTTGACTTGGGTCAAAATTTCATCAAAATGACCTCGTATGGAAGTTTCATTGATTTCGTTGAGTCTGGAATATTGTTTCTAATCTAGTTACATATCTGGTTTGCATTTATTAGGTTTAAATTATGCTTGGAGCCCCCAGGGGAGTGTTTTGAAATTTTTGGATTTTCTGCAGCTGAGCAGTGCTTACCTCAATCGCGCCCTTGGCTATTTTCCCCTTCTGCGCCATCGTTCCTGGGTATCACAATCGTGCTGGTGCCTATATTTCTCCTTCAGTGTAATCGCGTCAAGGGACCACGATTGCGCTGGTCTGTGACCTGCACTATAAAAGTCAATTTTGCTCAAATTTTCAGCTTCATTTCTCATTTCCTCTCTCACTCTAAACCTTTTCCCTCACCTAATTCTGGTGCAAAATCATATCCTAGCCGTGGGAACTCATCGATTGGTGGATTTTATCACTTCCCTCCTCATTTTGGTAAGTTATTCTTTCCTAATTTCTTCCATTGTTATGGCTAAGCTTCCATGGGTGGTTCCTAGCTTATCTTGGGGTTAATTCTTGTGTTGTAGCTGCTGGTTGGGTTTGATTGTTTATTGAGGTGGGGGTTTCACATTGTTGACCCTTGTTCCCTTCCTCTGTGGTAAGTAATTCTCCATTTTAATCTTGATTATGTAAAGTTTTTGCATGTTGATCCCTCTTCTTCTCTGGGCTATTTTAGGCCATTCTTTTGCCCGTTCTGCTTAATTTTTGAGTATGTGTTCTCGAAAAGGTTGGGAATATCATAGTAGTTTTCATTTCTGGTTTCGGGTGATGGGGCCAACGAGCCCATTTTTTATCCGGATTTCAACCCAGCTAAATTATTAACATTATGGGTATCGTTTGTTTTGACGAGTAGATGTTATATTGATAGTTTGAATGCGATTCTGGGCTTTTTATAGCAGTTCGAGCTCGAGCATTGGCTTTCCAGCAGCTTATCATCGGATACTAGATAGGTTACGACTTACCTACCTTAGACTTTGCATATATAAAATATAATTGTATTATTTAACATCTTTGGGTTGGGTTTACTAGGTTGGTACCCCCAACCTTGTCCATTTTCTTTTTGTCCGTCTTAATTCCTATGTTGGCTTTAGTATTTGAAGTTGTATTATAGTATTATCCTTGTGGCCCTGTGTGGTCTTTGTATATGCCTTTGCACCATAGATGGTGGAATATTTGGGGAATGTCCGTGAGTCCTGGACATCGAATTGTGATATTAAGCTGGTTATCTATGCTGTAAAGTGGATTGAGCCTATGGAGGGCCGATAGGTTGATTGTGAGCCATTAGGCTATTAATTATACTCGAGCATATCATCATTATCATACAAAAGGGTTTCTACATTTATTTCTTACTACTATGGCTGCGGGCCTTACTATCACCAATTTTTTAAACCTTGCATGGCCTCGAGGGCTCGTTTTCTGTTATAAATGGCTATAAATGGATTTTAATTGATTTTTATGGTTTTCTT
Organism: Jaltomata sinuosa; assembly: GCA_003996215.1. Classification (NCBI taxonomy): domain Eukaryota; kingdom Viridiplantae; phylum Streptophyta; class Magnoliopsida; order Solanales; family Solanaceae; genus Jaltomata; species Jaltomata sinuosa. The sequence goes on from QJPP01004808.1 coordinate 90,107, forward strand.
GAGATAAAAGATATTATATGATGATTTTCACACTGATTTTGAGTTGATACTAGACTCGGCCAAGCCGAGCGCTAGACATATTTTATTACTATTTTTAGATTCGGATAGACTCTAGGCACCCATATTGGGATTCTGAGATTTATTGATTTAGACTCGGATAAACTCTGGGAACTCATATTAAGCTTCTAAGATTTACTAATTTTAGATCCAGATAGTTTCTGGGCACTCACCATGGGATTTCAAGATTTTGTATATGATCGGGTAGACCTCTAAGGACCTTGCCGATTTAGACCAGAGGCTACGAGCTGCAAGTGACAAAAGAGGGGTATACAGTGTAGTAGAGATAAATGGGGGACTCCTTCCATAGATCCTACCTAGGGCCTGTAGGCACCAAAAGAGTTATATATGGTACCACTGGCACACCTGATCATATCATATCATATCATATCATATCATATCATATCATTTATTATGTGTACGGTTCCACCCTTGTTTGCTGTTTGTTGAGTACACGCTTTGATAATATGGGATGCCGAAGGGTTTGTTTTCACTTATATGTGTTCCTCGGGTGTATGGGCGCCCATTGGGAGACTTATGATAGAATCTGCCTTATTTATCTTGACCAAATGGGCGGAATAGCTATTCTAATGCCAAACTATAGGTAGATTAGCTTACTCGCTCCTATTGTAGTACTTCTTACTTTCTGATCATTGATGGATTAACTTATTCTCTCTTATGGTAGTACTTGTGAGGTTGCCTTTCCCATCGTTCTTATCTTATGAGTTGTATTGTTAGCATGATTACGTTAGTTGCTTTTCCTTCTTTCCCTTTTATTTAAGCTTATCGGCATACCACTATGTTTGTTAAGCTCTCTGTATATATTGTTGTTGCAAGGATCCAAGTTCGCTCTCTATTCTTTCAGTTGTGTTCTGTGATATATATATATATATATATATATATATATATATATCTTCTTTGGCTAGCATAGTATACTTGTATTCTCCTTGTCTTCTATTTGGTTCTAGTTTTCATATGCTTTCCACTATTTTCTTCTATGACTAATTCTTTTCTTTATGCTATATACTACTTTATATCTTATATATGCTCAGTCGTCCTATGATGCCTACTGGGTACACGTTGCTTATGTATTTGATGCTCATACTACACTTTTACATATTCCTGGTACAGATCCTAGTGTGATCTATCACCGTTGATTGCGTGGATACTCGTGTAGTAATTTTGGGCATCCGAGGAATAGGGGGAGCTCTTGCTAACTGCGCCTTGGTCATATCTCTTGTTTTGGCACTGTTTACTCTTTTATATATTCAGAGACAATTGTATATTCTTCTTTTGCAGTCTCTAGTACTCTGTATATTTTAGTAGTGGCTCCTATACTTTCGATACCAGGTCATGAGATGGTGTAGTTTTTTTATATTTATATTTAGGTTACTTTCCTTCCGTATTTCTTTCTTTATCTTCTTCCTCTTATTATGCTTCTTGTGCATGCTTGCTTAGATAGTAGCCTATTACTAACCATTCCGGGCTACGGGGATTGGCTTGTCTACAGAGGGGTTGTAGGTGCCATCATGACCTGAGAAATAGGGTCGTGACAAAATAAAGTTTAGTTGTTACCAGATAATGCTGACAAGTTTCTGATACCAAGACTTCTCCAATACCTGAACCTTTGAAATTGCCTACTCCATTGAAGAACTACCTCCAATCGAGATATGCTTCTGAAATGTCCTCTCCTATGAATCAGACTTCTTTATTCTAAGAGATACCTTCGGAGTGGTTCATAATCTTCATCGACTGGATTCTCTGCTAAAAAATCTAATAGGGCTTGACCTTTGACTATTTTTTGAGTCATATATATAATGTCAAACTCACTCAGTAACATTTTTCAGTTGGCCAATTTCCTCGTATGTATGGCCTTCTGGAATATATACTTTAAAGGGTCCATTATGGAGATGAGATACATCGTGTATGATGATGAGTAATGTCTCATCTTCTGGGAAACCCAAGTTAGGGCACAACAAGTCCTTTCTAATAGAGTGTAAGGAGCTTCATATAGTGTGAACTTCTTGCTCAAGTACTAAATTGCTCATTCTTTATTTCCACTTTCATCGTGCTTCCCCAGGACACATCCAAAGGCATTGTCTAACTGATAAATAGAGCAGTAATGGATTTCCTTTTCTCAGAGAAACTAATATAGGTGTACTAGATAGATAGTTCTTGATACCATCAAAAGCTTGATGACAGTGATAGATAGTTGTTGATACTATCAACAGCTCGCTGACACCCTTTGGTCTAGTTAGTCAGTGAATATTTCTTCAACAACTTGAAGATGGGTTCACAAATAATTGTTGACGGGGCTATGAATCGGCTAATATAATTCAATCTTCCTAAGAAACTCACAACTTCTTTCTTGGTCTTCAGAGGAGGAAAATCTTAGACCTCCTTGACTTTTGAAGGGTCAAGCTCAATGTCCGTTCTGCTAACTATGAAGCCTAATAGCTTGCCACATAGCACCCCAAAAGCACACTTGGCGGGTTTAACTTCAAATTGTACTTCCATGGCCGATCAAAGAAATTTCTTAAATGAATCAAGTAATTTGAACTCTCGTGGGACTTGATAATCATATCATCCATATATGCCTCGATCTCTTTATGAATTATGTCATGAAATCTAGTGTAATACCCCAGAATTAGAACCAGCTTGCAAAAACATATAATTTTTGAACTTTCTAAAATTTGCATGAATCATAGACCAAGTCCACAGGCCATGCATTGGACCACAAGCCATGTACTAGACTTTGTGGAATCAATCCTGCATACCCTCCTCTGGGTATGAAACCATGACAAGGTTTCATGGGTCGTGGATCAGACCATGGTCTGTGATTTACCCTTGTAGAATCAGACCTGAGGGTCATCAATTCCCTCAATAACCATGAAGGGGTTTTACGAGCCATAGAAGGTTCCATAGGTCGTGAACCCCATCCGTGGAAATCAAACTTGCGAGGGTGCAAGGTGGCCAGGAACCACAACCCTCAACCACGGGCCATGGTTTAGTCCACGAGCCATGGTTGGTGTTTGTGGATGCCTGACCCAAGTTTCTTCAGCAGTTTTTCAAGCTTATTTTCTAGGGGAATTTTTGTAATTCCCCACTCTTTCAATTTCCTAAGTTAATTAGTTTTAGGCCAAATTAAAGGGGTTTTAGTCCTACTTAGTTATATTTTCATTTATTTCTCAAATCAAGTTCCAAAGAAAGAAAAGAATTCTTCTCTCAAGATCCAAGGCCTAGGGTTTCATCTCTAAGTCTCCATCTTCAGATTCTTGCTAAGAAAAGCTTTGGTTCAGGTATGTGGGTATTCAATAAGGGTCTCCTTCCATCCTTATACCCAAAACCTATGATTTTACCTTGGATTTATGAAATTGAGGAATTAGGGTTCTTAGTCAATTATGATTTTTCCTATGAAACTGATTTATTTACATTGTAATATGCTTTCTAGTCCCTCACTCATAATTTTATATGAGAATCTTCAAGTGTTTCTAAAAATCATGAATTGAGAATGATTTCTAGCATGATTTTACCATATTGCATGTTTTCAAGGTAAATTAGCATGTTTAGATAACATGATCTCAAGTGTTTATGCATTTTGGATGCCTAGTTCTTAAAGCTATGAATTTTAGAAAAGAGTATGTTCTAAACTAGTTCTATGTCATGCTTTTAAGACTTATGAATTTATGAGTAGCATGACATCTAGATATGTTCATATGCTTTACGAATGATTTTGACATCTAGATATATCACATATTATGTATGAGTTGTATGTATGTTTTGGAAGTAGTATTTAGCACCGAGTTGGAATAGGGTTTAGCGTACCAGTAAGTCCCAAAACTACGTTGCCACCATTGGTTGCCCTTTGTAGCTCACTTCAGGATCCTTATGTATATGGTTCTAACCTTAGCCGATTAGGACAATCTTTTTCATTGTGGGTGTATGACACTGGATTCCATGTAGCTCACATGGTCTCTATCAGTTATGAGAATCTCCCATTGAAATGGTTTGAAGCTTTTAAATGTATTTGACTCTTTGCTTTTAATTTTCAGACTTACTACTTATGATTTACGAATATAAACATATTTTTAGCTTATGATAATGCATTGAGTAATTACATGATAGATTTTACTACTATTACCTGATTTTAGCTTTAAGTATGTCTTAAGCATGTTTTATTATGGATTATGCATATCTCACATACTCAGTACATTTCATAGTACTGATTGCATACCTCTTTGTGTTGCATCTTATCATGATGTTGATTCAGGTGCTCGTTTTAGACTCGTGGCTAGATACCAGCAGGATTTCTAGTTGCAGTGGTGAGTCATCTTCTGAGGACTTAGTCATGAGCTTAGTTAGCTTTTTCATATTTTTATCTCAGTACTTAGAGTTAGCTGGGGTCTTGTCCCAGTAACTCACTCTATCAGTTTTAGAGGCTTTTTAGACACAGTTAGATAGTCGTTATCTTTGGTTTTCATATTTTGATATTCTTAGACCATGATCTTTATGGTAATTTAGTTTGCTTATTACTTCAGCTTATGCTTTCGCTATGAATGTCTATGTTATGTTTAAGTCTTGCTAAGTACAAGGGTTAGATTGGGATCACTTGTGGTCTCAGGTCTCGTGTTACATCCGGGGGGTAGTCTAGGGGCATGACATTTAGCCATTATGGCTCTCATGTACGTAGCACTTGCATTCTTATGTACAAATGGAATTACCATGTAGTGATAAATACCCCAAGGTGTGATGAAAGCTGTCTTTTTTTCATCTTCTTCATCCATTAGGATATGATGATACCCAACAACATAATCCATAAATTATTGCATCTCATGCTTCACACAATTATCAATAAGGATGTGGATATTGTGCAATGGAAAATTATCTTTAGGACTGGCTCTGTTCAAGTCTCGATAGTCAACATAGGTCCTGATTTTCCCATACTTATTTAGCATTAGGACAATATTGTCCAACCATTAGGGTACTTTGTAACTTCCACCACTCTAGATTGGATTTTCTTGGTGACTTCTTCTTTGATTTTCAAGCTCAGATTTGGTTTGAACTTCCGAGTCTTTTTTTTCAGTGGACTAAATTCTAGATTGATGGGTAACTTATGGGAGACAATATCTGTACTGAACCCTGGCATGTCATTATAGGACCAAGAAAATATATGGATGTACTCTTTGAGCAATATGATGAGTTCTCTTTTCTGTGCTTCTATCAAATGAACACTGATTCTAGTTTCTTTGACTTCATTGTCATCTCCTAGATTGACCACCTTTGTCTCTTCTAAATTCAGTTTTTCCCTATTATCAAAATCTTTTAACTCTTTAGTTAGCTGTTCAGGGACCATGGTCTCTTCATCACATTCTTCATATTCATCATCATCTACCTTGATTGATTCATTTAGGTCTTGAGATGACATGAAATGACATTGGTAGGTTTTAAATTATTATTAGTAAAATCATAAACAAAATAAGTTAGATAATAACATGTAATCATAAAGATAGATAATAAAGATTTTCGCAACAAATGAGGCTTTTCATTGAATTTTGGGAAATATTTACAAAATTTGGCTATAGCCTCCATGACTGTGAGTCTGTGCCTTTTAGAAAGCGGTAAAATCGTGCAAGGGAATTAGATATAAATAGTGGGTCTCGAGCCTCATCCATACCATCAGTTATTTGTAGAAAAATAATGTTTTTTCTTTCTACCCAAATGATTGGGAAGTCATAAGTAGAGTGGAGGTCCAATTTTGCAACTGCTCCCTCGGTTTGACTTTTCTAATTCTTGTCATTTCAAGGAATTCCTCCGATACAACTTCACATTCATCAAATAGATTCCCTATTCTGTCCCCTGGACCATCACTTATGGGACCCTCATATACTGGAAATAATCGATAGAGTTAGGCAACAACTTTAGCATATCTGAATACACCATCTCTACCTTAGGTCTGTCCTTGTCGTCCTTGATTGGTACATACCCCAAACCATACTTGAAAATATTTCTCACAAATAATGATTGGTTTGATAATTCCATTTGAGTTCTTCCCCAGGCTAAACCCTGGATCAAAACTGCTCCTTAACATAATGGTAGAAATTAAGCATCTGATAGATTGGTGGCATCGACACTTGTGGAACCAAATCTTCTCCAATAGCATTTCATGATATCTATGATATAGAAGTCGCTCCCTCTCGAGACTTCTTATATCACAAGGACACAACCATTCAGATGATTCAAATAGATTTCCTCTCCGTGGATAGCCACCTCATGCCCTACCACTACAAACTTTACCATTTGGTGTAGATTCAATGGTACAGCTCTAGCCGCGTGAATTCATGACCTTCTAAGAAGAATGTTATAGCTTATGGTGATGTTTATTACTTGAAACTCAACAAAAAATTCAGCAGGCCTAACTGGATATACAAACTGACCTCCCCAATGGTGTCCCTCTGACCCAAATCAAAGGCTCTTATATTAATCTTTATTTGTCAGATTTTATGCAAATCATAATCCAATTAAGTAAGTGTGGACAAAGGGAAAAAATTCAAGCCTGACCCATCATCGATCAAAACCCTATTAAGAATTTGTCTTAACATTTGTTGGTGACATGCAAACCTTCGTTATGCGTCAACCCTTCTAAAGGCAGCTCATCTTCACTGAAGAAGATATGGTGAACTCCCATAACTTTTATCACCATGGAAATTAGGTTTTCACTACTTGTACCCATAGGCACGTATGCTTTATTGAGAACTTTTAGCAAGGCCTGCCTATCATATTAGGAACTCATTAGCAATGCCCAAACTGAGATCTGCACTGGGGTCTTTTCCAAGTGCTTTATGATAGAGTACTCTTTTGGTTATATTCTCCTCCAAGAACTCTTTAGCCTCTCCCTCAGTGATTGGTCTTTTCTGTTGGTCTTTCTTATAGGCATCATTAGCTAGCTCTTTAGGGATATAAAATATTCCTGAGCTGGTCATTCCATGCGCGACAATAATTTCTACTACAAACTCCTTCCTTATGGGTACCAAGGCAAAAGCCTAATGGGGAGCCTCTAGGGCAACAAATTGAGGCTTCTCACTGATACTCAAAGAAGCCACAACCTTCTTTAGTTCTCTCACTTTCTTTGTACTAGCTGGTATCATGGACTTGTTTGCCACCCATTCTTTATTGATCTCTATCATACTGACAATGGCTCCTCTATGGTTATGGAGCAGATTGTTAGTGACTTTTGGCGGTGCTATCTAGAGTGAGATAAACCCATGGTCTACCAAATCCAGGATCTTATACTTCAGGTTTATACAATCTTTGTTATTATGCCCAACTTCTACAGAGTGATAAGCACAATTTTTGTTTGCCCTAAAGAATTAGGATTCAATAATACTAGGCTTGGGATGAATAGGCTAAATGAATTATGCCGCTTTCAGTCTTTCAAACAATTGGGTTTTGCACTCGTCCATTTTCATAAACTTTAGGAGTTTTTCTCATTAGATTTGGATAAGGGATATTGTAATTATTTGGATTAGCAGGTAGGGGTACTTGATGGTAGTTTTGGTTTTCTAGAGCCTTTTTGTAGACTTGGAAATTTTAGGGAGGAGCTTGGTAAGTGAGCTGAACATTTACTAATGGAGTTTTGTATCTTGGTTGATTATTTGGATAATTTGGATGTGGAGCTTGGGCAATCGCTGGGAATAGAAGATAGGTTGGGGATTCTATGAAGCAGCAAGGTAGGTTGATAGCACATGCACTATCCTAAAGTTAGATCAAAAGGGCCTTCTCGATCTCGTGCTTGGGATACATGACACAAAAGATATGTCCTCTCTTTTCTTTCTTGGGAATCATGGAGATCCCTACTGCGCTAAAGCTTTAGTGATATTCCCACTCCTGAGACCTTCTTCAACTATTTTGCTAATATTGACTTAATCGGTGAATTTGGCATTGACTGCTAATATCATCTTGTCATGGAATTTTGATTTTGGGAATGCATAAATACAACTCCAACCTCTTCCTCGATCATAGGAGGTCGAACCTTGTTGCCTCCTTCCTTAAATGATAAGCATAATCATGGAGATTCTCTTTCGACTTATGTTTAATACAATTTAAGAAATATCTATATGGAAAACCCTCTACATTATAGGCAAATCTTCTGGAAAAATCCTTGGCTAATGAACTCCATCCAGACCACTTCTTCAACTTTTTTGAAGTAAACTATTCTAATGCCTCACCACTTAAGCTTTGTCTGAAGAGCCTCATCAGTAGTGCTTTATTTTTTCCTACTCCTACCATTTGATCACAATAACTTCTAAGATGAGCTGTGGGATTTTTGGTCCCATTAAATGCCTCCAATTTGGGATCTTAAATTCTTCTGGTAAATTCAACTACGAGTGGATCCACAGGTCATCCTAGTTGTACCCTGTCTTGTCAGGTGAACCTCGTGACTCATTGATCCTGGCAGTCTTTTCCTTCATCATCATCATGTCTTTGGCACATTTATCCTCCATGGCCTTTAGTTCCCTCTCTTTTTCCTTATAATGGTCTAGTTCAGGATTCTCTGGGAAAGTGAGATAGGGTTTGAGCATAGTAGCATGAAAAGTGGTTGGTGGCATTTTTTGGGTAGGTAGGTGTTAGACATTCTTAATGGAATTTTTGTATGTGGAGGTAAAGTTTTATGGATTGGTGATATTTGGGTAGTTATTCTGGGAACTATAGGTGTCTGGTGGAGTATTCTGATAGTTTAGAGGGAGGTTCTTGGGGTTATGAACATTTGGGTTATCATTTTAATTGGTATGCTGGATGGGAGGATCTGGTATGATGATCCAATATGAGGAGGGTTACTGGAGATAGGATATGTGGAAGGTCTTAAAGTAGATGGTATGTCTCTTGGGTGATTCTCAGTTAGGGAGAGTTAAGAGGAGGGAATTGGAGAGGGAGTCGGGAGTTGCTCGAAACTAGAGTATTGGCGGTAATAGCCAGGTTAGCCATATCTTAAGCTTTTTAGACCTCTTTCTGAAGCTTTTCCAGCTCAACAATCATCTCGCTCTGCTATATTATTATATTATCCCTTATTTTGATATCAGACAAAGCATTCTCATTGTCACATCAGTCATTTTTCTTTTGCCTTTGGATAAGTGTTGCGTCCTTTTGCACATGCAAGTGTACGAGGCCGTAGAAGTAATATAGGATGTGAGTCTAGATATCGTACTCAAGGGATTTGATGAATTGATTTCTAAGTTGAATTCTTATACAAGCTATTTTGTAGGTAACCAATCAAAGAGAGTGAATTTGTGTGTTTTGAAACTAAATAAGAACAATTGGAGACAAGTTGTGATTTAATGGGTTGAAATTCAGATTTTGGAAAAGATCCAGGGTTATGGTGTTTTGACAATCCAGTTGAATTCTCAAACCATATGTTTAGCTGATTTCTTGAGGTACTAGTTGCAGGTTGAGAATTTTGCCAACAACTCTAGGTCTCTTCAACTATTCCTAACGCCTATATTCCTATGGTCGTCGGTCGATAGTGAAGGGCATATGATTTCTCTTTCATATCAATTGGGCAAGGCTAATGGGTATATTCCTTTCAACGTTAGCGAATCATTCCCCCTTCCCTAAAGAGTTCACAAGCAAGCCCTACCTTCCCTTATTACGTACGTAAACACCCTATTCCTAGTCCAATTTACGCATCATAGAGAGTGTTTGCTAGGTGATTAAGTTAACAAATAATTAAGAGCAAAGGAAGATAAATAACTCGATAATGGAAATCTGAACTAAATAATATAATAATTAAACATCAACTTTCATGTCTTTAACCAGAACCCTAGATACTAAAGGTTTAGCTACTCATGAATCTCTTTAGAAGAAGAGATTTCATGAATTTACAAGAAAAGAATCGAAAATAAAATAAAGAAATAAAGCTACACCTTGTTCTTGAGCTTTGCCATAGGTTTTGCCTTCCCCAAATAAGTTGTTATTGATATAAAACATGGGAGGAGGGCATTTATAGATTTTAGGAAACCTTAGGACTAAGAAAACCAATCCAAATCAGATTAGGAGAAGTACCAGCTCGCGCCACTTCCCAAAAGTGGAGCAGTGGCACAAAGAACAACGAATACTTCAGACAGCTTCTCAAATCGGCGCCACTGCCCGCTTTGTGGTGTGTGGCGCGAGCGGCTGCTACTGAAAAAGTTCAAAATCAGTCACAAATCTGTGCCACTACTTCACTGCAAAGTTGCACCGCACTTGTTTTGTCTTCATCTCTCAACACATCAGCAGGTAACTTCTTCAACTATTTTCATTTCAATTCAATTTCACATTCTGCATAACATATGTATAAATAATAATATTATATTGACTTCAATCCATTAAGCTGCCTGCTTGATTTCCTTATATGATTTCTCATTTTAATTCATTTTTGCTCCTTTTTCTCTTGATTAAGCTCCAAATACCTCAAGATACTCCTACATAAATAAAACACCAAACACAAGTGTAATTCATAACATTTACGCTCAAGAGGACACTAAAAAGAGGATAAATGAGAGGCGAATGATCGTATAAAGTGTACTTTTAGCCTCTCATCAGTACCCCACACTTAATCCCTTGCTCTTCCTCGAGTAAGCTATACATTCATTACCTATAATATACTACAAACTACACCAATTGAATACAAGAAGACTAGAGCTAAGACTACAACAACTACCGATGACAAGCGCGTAGCACAACATGCTTTATTCATTCAAAACTCATAAACGACTACTTTAAGACCTCCTAGCCTCAAGAATTGACTCTACGATCATAGCAAACACTCATAACTTACCCAATCAAGAATTCAAGCATTTCACCTATCTATCGTCAAACATGTGCCTTTACCACAAGAGTGTTACCCATATTCACTCACAAGAATACAAATTATCACATGAATGAGTATAAATAGAATAGAAGCACACTCACTCTCACAAATAAGTTCACATGCAACATACGATAAATCATAAGCTTTCCCTTAATATACTACTCCAATAATATAAGAAAGTTAAACTCAAGATCAAGTAGGACTTTTTGGGTTGTAATGTAGGCTAAGGGACGGGTAGGAATTATTTTGGCTAAAATAGTAACTACCTTCCCTAAGAACTTTAATACATCACATTTTTTCACTAAGCACCTTTCTCAATCAACAAACTTCTTTCTTCTTCTATTCTTGCCCATAAAATTCTTTATTTTCCCATATTTTTAAGTACGTTCACACCACTAGTAAGGAGTACTCAATTATCAAACACTTTTTTTTCTCTGTTCTTTTTCTAATCCCTACTAAAGTATATGGATTTTTCTTTCTTGCACCGTTAGACTTTTCTACAGGTTTCCATCCTCAACCATTTCCCCTTTTTCTTTCCTACTCCCTCTAACTCTTATTTTTCAATTAAAGCGGTTAGGAGTTTTGGATCAAATTAAAGGTCAATTGAAACACAAGGAGTAAGCTTTAGATATGGATACCAAATGAATAGGTTAAAGGCTCAACGGGGCTAACTAGGAACATCTATTATGGGTAGGTATGTGATGACCCTTCCGGTCATCTTCGCAGTTCTGCTTTCTTTGTACTGTTAGAGATTTCCTGTAGAGGCCTCAAGTCATTTATGACTTGCTGGGATCGGTAGTTCGATTCCCTGGTCGCTCATTTGGTTGTTTTATCCATTTGCCTATTTTGGAGCCTTAACTTAGAATATCGTTGACTTTAGTCAACAATTTTGGCAAAAGTGCTTCAAATTGAATTTTGACAGTTCTGTTAGCTCTGAAGCATAGAGTTTAGCCTAGAAAGATCCTTGGTAAGGTTTTGGGAACTTTTGGTTTTATGCTATCGACCTTGGTTGGGGTTTTCGTCATTTCTGTTGAGTCCAGAATGATATTTTTAGCTGAGTAGCATAGTTCATTTATGTCTGTGGGAACCCAGATGCTTCCCGAGGGTTCAATCATGCATTTTAAACTTAGCTAGTTTTTTTGGCTGACATTCGACCACATTTGCGGCTACTACATTTGCAGTGAGACACTGTATTTGCAGTGATCGGCCGAAAGTGCTAGTTCCGCAATTGTGGTGCTTGGCCGCATTTGTGGCTACCGCATTTGCAGTGGTTTCTCTGCAATTGTGGAGGTCACTGTTCCTCCGTGCCTCTGCAATTGCAATGGAAATGCCGCAATTGCAGTGTCTGCTGGCAGTTTTAAAATCAAAATATTCTTTTTCTTTTCCTCATTTCACACCTTGTTGCTCATTTGTAAAAAGCTCCAAAACACAAATTTGTTCACTTCTGGCTACCAAAATTCTTGGGGAAATCACACCAAACTCCTTGAGCTTCTTTCGGTACTATTGTGGTAAGTCTCCTTCTTCCCCAACTTGTCTTCTCCAAATTGATTAAACACACCATTATTGCCATCTTCTTAAGCTCAATTTTTGTTGTAGAATCTGTTCCCGTGTAAAGTTTCATGCTCCGTGGACTCGTTTATTTCGTATCCCTTGGCACAACTCTCTCTTCTTGGTAGGTAATTCTTGTTAATTTCCAGTTTTTATTCCTTAATTTCCAAAGTTGGTTTCGTGATTTTAGGCCGAAATTGTTGCCCAAATTCCTTGATTTTCTGGGCATGTGCTCCTTTAGTCTTGGTGATCATACTGTGCGTTTCCATTTTTGGTTTTGGGTTGCGGGGCCCACAGGCCTGCTGATGACCTAAATTTCGACCCAGCTATAATTGTTGCATTATGGGTATCGTTAGACTCATTTTAATGCATTATTTATGTTTTTGATAATTTGATCATCGTTCGGGGTTTCTCGGAGTTATTTGGGCTTGGATATCATAGTCCCAACAGCTTGTCATCGGAAGACAGGTAGGTTATGGTCTAAACTCCCTAGACTTAGCATACATCGGATAAAATTATACTAACTGACATTCTTAGGTTGGGTTATTATCTTGGCACCATAGACCTTGACCCTTTTTCCATGATTTGCCTCTTTTCTTTCTGCCGTTGTATGTAGTATTCTTCGTAGTTGCTATTATCACCCTTATGGTCCTGTGTGGACTCGTTTTGACTCTGGACCATAGACGATGGGTTATTCGGGGGTGCCCATGATTTCCAGGCATCATTATCGTGATATTATGCTGGCTATCTGTGATATAGAGCGTTTGGAACCTATGCAGGGCGAATAGGTTGCTTGTGAGTTGTTGGGCGGCTATTTGTGTTGATCATATCATGCCCATGCATATAATGAGGATTTCCTACTACATCTTACTATGGTTTTGGCTTCGGGCTTACTGGTACTGATTTTCTAAACTTTGCATGGCCCTGGGGGCCCGTTTTTGATGGAAATGATTTGGGGATGGTTTGACTTAACATGTGGATCTTCTTGGGGTAAAAGATAGTTTAATTATGATTTATATCACTAGTTTTACCATTAATGCTAGACTCAGCAGGGCTATAGTGGTAGTTGAGTTTTCTTACTGATTTGAGATGGCCTTAGTCTCGGTTGGACCAAGCACCAGAGATGTTTGCCACTGTTTTAGACCCGGTTATGCCCGGGTACCCTTGGTGGGGTTTTTGAGACATTTTTTTCAATATTTTAGACCTGGAAAGAGTCTGGTCATGCATACTTAAGATTTGAGTCTCCAGTTTGAATCTGGACTTACTCCGGACAATATTTTTTGATACTGAGTTTTAGTATGGGGTCCGAGACCTTCATGGACCTTGCATACCAAACCTGGGGCTTTGGGATGCACGTGTCGGAGGAAGGGTATACAGAGGAGTAGGGGTATATGGCTAGTGTCCTTTTATGAAACCTACCTGCTGGGTCCGTTCGGCACTGGAAGAGGTACATACAGAGTTTCTATTCCACCTAGAGGTTATCATGCATCATATCATTCATTGTTTGAGGTTCCACCGTTATTTGATATTTGTTGAGTGTACGCTCCGGTTGTATAGGCGGCCGGAGGGTTTGTTTTTACTTGTTTGATTTCATCGATTGTATGGGCGGCCGAGGAACTGTAGGTAGACTCTTGTTACTTTATCACAGTATTATCCCTTATTACAGTTATATTTATGAGATTGGATACTGCGAGGTTGTTAGTTTTTGACTTGATATTGGTATGAATAATTTGGTTATTAATTTCTGTTTTCTGAGCATGCCTATCCTTATTCCTCCCCTCCCTTTCCTTATACTTGAGGTTACCGGTATACCGTCCACTTCTAAAACTTATTATGTATATACTGTTATTGCAAGGACCCCAGGTGCGTCGTTTTCTACTTTCACCTATGCCTATTGTGTATATATTCTACTTGCTAGCCTTGTATGTTGTTTCTATTGTCTTCCCTCTGGGCTAGTTCCTGTGTGTCTTTTGTAGATTTCCATGACTACTTATTTCTATTCTGTCTGTTACTACACTTTTATCTTATATGTGCCCAGTCAGCTGATGATACCTAATGGGTACCTTATGCTTCGCATTTGGTGCTCATACTACACTCTACATCTTCTGATGTAGATACTAGTGTGAGCCATCGCCGCTAGCTCGTGGGAGACTCGTGCTTGGAGATTTTGGACCATCCCGGACTGAGGGTGAGCTCTTGGCAACCGGAGCTAGCTTTTAGTTTATCTTTTGCTTTATGTACTATATTACTACTCGGAGACATTTATGTATATATTATTTTAGACCCATTCATACTTCTCATATATAGATCTGGCTCTATACTATGATACCAGGTTTTAGGTTTGGTTTAGCTTTCGCATATGTATGTATATGTTCCTGTTATCTATTTTCTTCATCTTGTTCCCTTGCTTCCGCTTATTAAACTGTTCTTCCACTTAAATTATTAGATAGTAACCCATTACTAATCGTTCTGGGCTATGGGGATTGGTTCGCCTACTGGGGGTTATAGGTTCCATCATGACCGAGGAATTAGGTTATGATAGCTTGGTATCAGAGCCCGGTTCATCGGTGTCATCGATAGAGGAGCCAATGTCTAGTAGAGTCCTGTGGATCAGGGCGAAGACGTTTGTATTCAATCTTCGAGAGGCTATAGTGACATCTTAGGAAAAATGGACTTTTCTTGCTTCTATCTCGTGCATAGTATCCTTGAAAGTTTCTAGAAATCTCACTTGTTCTGGTTCACTCTTCCATAGATGGTTCATACGAGGTCTTCAGCTTCTTGCGGAGGAGAGCCTCCTACTCCTGTGCCTCCGACTCTAGCTAGGGGTCGGGGTGGTCGCAAGGTTAAGGCTATTGGTCATCCCAGAGCACCAGCACCAGCTAGAGCTTCTAGAGATGAGATAGAGCCTGAGCTTGACTATGAGCCAGAGTTTGTTCCTGAGCCATATCGTGTGGACCCGAGGATAGCCTAGGCGCCACCTGTTTCTATGCTAGCTTCAGCCCCAGCTCAGTCTTTGGATATTTGGGATTTACTTATTCATCTTTTAGGTATGATAGGGGAGAGACCTTCTGAGGCAGAACAAACATTCGCTCAGGGGGCAGCCCTGGGTGCACCGAGTTTAGGAGCGCAGCTTGCCACTACGGCTCCCCATGCAGAGGTTATTCCTGTCCCCTCATTTGCACAACCTCTTGCTCCCCACCCAGTTATGACAGAGACAGAGTAAAAGGCGTTAGGTAGATTCTTGAGATTGGCACCTCCGTGATTTGCTGGCAGTTCTGGTTAGGACCCACATGACTTTATTACTACCCGTGAGGAGATGTTGCATCATTTTGGGCTATTGGAGACTCATGGGGTTAGTTATACTACATATCAGTTGGAGGGCCCAGCAAAGTTATGGTGGAGGGCCCAGGTTGCTTGCAGACAATCGTCGTCACCTCCTTTGGCTTGGTCCGAGTTTTATGAGCCCTTTATGGTCAAGTTCTTGCCACAGAGCGACAAAAAGCATTGGAGGGAGGAGTTTACTAAACTTACTCAGGATACTATGACCGTCTCAGTGTACGAGACTCATTTCCATCAGCTTGCTCCATTTGGGGCCATGATTATGCCTACTGATTCTGACACAATTCTTAGATTTGTCTGGGGGCTATGGAGAGAGTTTAGAGATCCTACAGAGATATTGTGTCACGACCCAATTTCTCGGTCATGATGGCACCTACAACCCCCGGTAGGTGAACCAATCCCCGTAGCCCAGAACAGTTAGCAATGGGCTACCATCTAATAAATAAGGGAACAAGACGAAGAGAATAGATAAAAGGAATGTAAATATATACATATGCGGAAACTAAACTAAACCCCAAGACCTGGTATCATAGTACAGAGCCAAACTACATACATGGAGTGCAAATAAACCAAAACCATAAATACAGATGTCTCTGAATGGTAATAGAGTACATGAAGCAAAAGATAAACTAAAGCTAAGCTCCGATCGCCAAGAGCTCACCCTCAGTCTGAAGTAGTCCCCAACAGATCTCCAAGCACGAATCACAACGATCTAACGGCGATGGTCCACGCTAGGATCTGCACCCAAAGATGCAGGGGGTAGGGGTGAGCACTAAATGCGAAGCATAAGGTACCCAGTAGGTATCATAGGCCGACTGGGCACATATAAGATAAAAGCGCAGTAATAGACAGAATAGAAGCAAGTAGTCACAGAAATCAACGAAAGGTACACAGGAACTAGCCAGAGGGAAATCACAGAACCACAGATGGGGCTAGTAAGCAGAATATACACACCATAGGCACAGGTGAAAGTAAGAAATAACGCACCTGGGGTCCTTGCAACAACAGTGTATACAAAATAAGTTTACGAAATGGACGGTATACCGGTAACCTCAAGTGTAAGAAGAAGAGAGAAAGAGTAATGATAGGAATGCTCAGAGACATGAATTAAGCACAACTAATCATATCAATCTCACACCAGCAACTAACAGTCTAGCAGTAACCTATTTCATAATTAACCGTAACAGGGAATAATTCTACAAGTAAATAGAAAGAGTCCACCTACAGTCCCTCGGTCGCCCATAAAACCAAGGAACACAAACAAGTGAAAACAAACCCTCCGGCATCCCATACTACCGGAGCGTACAATCAGCAAACAACAAACAAGGGTGGAACCTCGAACCATGAATGATATGATGCATGAAGATCTCAAGTGCCATGGTATCTCTGTATGTACCTCCTCCGGCGCCGATCGGCCCAGCAGGTAGGTTCCAATGGAAGGACTCTGCCCGTATACCTCTACTCCACCGTATCCCCCTCCTCCGGCACACGCAGCCCGTAGCCCCTTGCCCGGATGGCAAGGTCCATGGAGGTCCCCGACCCCATACTAAAACTCAGTATCAGAACATGTCGTCCGGAAGCAAGTCCGGTATCAGAATGGAGACCCAGTCTCAAATATGCAATGCCTAGACCCTGTCCAGGACTAAAGTAGTAGGAAAATGTCTCAAAAACCCCTCCAAGGGTGCCCGGGCATAACCGGGTCTAAACAGTAAAAAGTCATCTCAGGTGCTCGGTCCGACCGAGACTAAAAATCATCTCAAATAATAAGAAAACTCAACTAGCACTCCGGCCCCGCCGAGTCTAGCGTTAATCGTAAAATTGATGATTTAAAACATAATTTACTTTCTTTTACCCAAGAATACTCACAAGTCAAATCAAACCATTTCCAAATCATTTCCATCAAAACGGGCCCCCCGGGCCATGCAAGGTTTAGAAAATAGTGCCAGTAGGCCCGAAGCCAAAACAACAGTAAAACATGGATAAAACCTCTTTATATGCATGGAAATGGTATGATCACACACAATAGCTGCCCCGCAGCTCACAATCAACCTATCGACCCTGCACAGGCCCACAGCTACTCAGCAAGCATAACCAGCCTAGAAGGATAATTCTATGCCCGGGACTCGCGGACATTCCCAATATCCCACCTTCTATGTTCCAGAGTCAACAAGGCCTCACAGGACCACAAGGGTAAATAAAATATAACGGAAAATAATACAAGCAACGGAGGAACAAAAGTAGGCGGACATGAATAACGCGGTCGAGGTCTGTGGTGCCAACCTAATAATCCAACCCAAGGATGCCCATTAATACAATTTTATTCTATATATGCAGAGTCTAGGGAAAATAAACCGTAACCTACCTGTCGTCCAACGACAAGCTGCTAGAACAACGATGTCCAAGCTCGAACCACTCCAAGAAAATCCAAAACTAAATCGGAATCGAATTTGGGGTGGAATAACTTGACGTAGATAATTGATATAGCTTATATTTGGTATAGAGAATTAAGTAAAGGATATGATGGAGTACACTGTACGTAATATGTATAAGTATCGCAGTAACCTTCATACACAAACAAACAATGGATATAATGGTTTGTGATATCCGTGTGTGTTTATATATAAAATTGAGATGATTTTCAAGCTTTTCATCAAGCATGACATGTAATTAGCTGATATTATCTTCTAGGTGATTGCCACCACATCAGCAACATTAATTGACCACTTCTCCACCACTTCCACGTGGAAGTGGTGGTGCCACCATATGCTTTTTATCTCGCTATATAAATATTCGGGTATTGCGTAAATTTGTGGTAAAATAAATATAATATTTTAAATATACCATAATTCATAGAAAATTATTTCAAACAAAACCTACTATATTATAATAATAAATTCCAACATAACTAAATTTACTATCTCCATTAAAATATTTTTCAAAGGTAATAATAATATAATATAACTTCCTACCACCTTCGACTTTTAAATAAAATATTTTCAAATACGCACGATTTCGATACTCAAGAATTCTCTCGGGAACCTCCCTTATATTTTATCACTATTTCGGAACTGAAATGGCGTTTTAAAACGTGAAATTGAGGCTTAAATCGAGTTTAACCCGACCCGGTTCGCGACCCGGTTCGCAACCCGTTTTCTGCCAGACAGTCCGCGGTAAAACAGTCATAACTCTTTACTCCAAGATCGGTTGGACGTGAGGTTTTGTGCGTTGGAAACTAGACTCGTAGACCTTCGATTTGGTATTTTGGGGGACTTCTAACTCTTTATATATTGAGAGAAAAGAACTGAGACATTTGACCCAAAGTTCAGAAAATTTGTTAAAGAACTTACGATAACTTTTGTCGATTTGCTTGACTTCAAAACCTATACGTGGAAATGACCGGAAGGGTCATTACATCATCCACTACTAAAAAGGGCTTTCGTCCTCGAAAGTCAAGGTCAAGGGGGTACCTGAAGGCTCAAACAGCTGCGGATACTGGGCCCGCATATCTCTCTTGGTCTCCCAGGTAGCCTCCTCGACTGGACGGTGCCTCCACTGAATCTTAACAACTGGGATCTCTCGAGACCTCAATCTCCTGACATCTCTGGCCAAAATAGTTGTTGGCTCCTCAACAAAGGCTAAACCCTCATCTAACTGAACTGAATCCCACTGCAACACATGAGACTCATCTGGGACATACCGACGCAGCATCGAAACATGAAATACAGGATGTATAGCTGAAAACATCGGAGGTAAGGCTAACTGATAGGCAACGCTACCGACCCTCTGAAGAATCTCAAACGGCCCAATGTACCTGGGGCTAAGCTTTCCCCGCCTACCAAATCTCATCACGCCCTTCATGAGAGATACACGGAGAAACACCAAGTCACCGACACTAAACTCCAAGGCACGAAGCCTACGATCAGCATAACTCTTCTGCCTGCTCTGAGCTGCCCGAAGTCTGTCCTGAATCACTCGGACTCGGTCTAAGGAATCTCGAAGCAAATCTGTGCTCTGTGGCCCAGCACTAAAACCATCAAACCAACCTACCGGTGATCTGCAACGCCTGCCATACAAAGCCTCAAAAGGTGCCATGCCGATACTCGAATGGAAGCTGTTATTATAAGCAAACTCTGCCAAGGGAACAAACTGATCCCAAGAACCTCCAAAGTCAAGAACACAGGCCCGAAGCATGTCCTCCAGAATCTGAATAGTCCTCTCGGACTGGCCATCTGTCTGAGGGTGGAAAGCGGTGCTAAGATGAACCTCTGTACCCAAATCTCGCTGAATAGCCCTCCAGAACTGAGATGTGAACTGAGTGCCACGGTCTGAAATGATAGAGGCTGGGACGCCGTGCAACGCGAACAATCTCACGAAGGTAGATCTGAAGCTAACCTCTCTGCGCCCATAGAGAGTCTGACGCGGCAAGAAATGTGCTGACTTAGTCAG
>QJPP01004809.1:0-57462 GCA_003996215.1 Jaltomata sinuosa
TAATATTTTTCCGCTTCTTGTGGTGATCGCCATACAGCTTGCGTCATTCCTCGGATGAGTGGTGTCGCTCGGCAAGGTACCCGTCTTCCTTGGGTTTAGAGATGCCGAGATGTGACCCACTTGCTGCTCTAGTTGCTTGATCACGGTTGAGTGTGACTCCACTACCTGACTCAATGTTGATAACTCATTCTGCATTTCCTTTACCCCAGAGTCAGTCGATTCCACCTTCAGCGGCATTTTCGCTATTATGTTCTCAAGTTTGGACGTCTCAGCCTCGCTGCCAGTTTTATCCCGATTAACAGGTGGTATATACAACCCACCTCTATCGGTGTTGTTCCTCCAGTTTCCTTGGTCGCGCTCTTTGTAGCCACTTTTATCATAGTGGTTGTCTCGCTGATAGTTCCGACCTTGGTTTCCCTGGCCATTGGCCTGGAACCCCCCAAGTAATTTGCTTCCTCAGTCTCTATACCTTGGGAACCTACAGCTTGCACCTTCTCCATACCTCCTGAGCACAAGTGCTTTGTCAGGAGCTCCAACTGTGTTTTCAGATGCGCCATGTCTTGGTCGCGCTCCTCCTCTTTCCTACGCTGCTCTGCTGACATACCAACGGTATAGGTGCTAGCTGCAACCTCTGAATCTCGTGTATGCCAGGCCCTGTTGGTTCTGGTGAGCCTGTCCAAAGTAGTTGTGGCCTCAACAAAGGTGAGACCCATGAATGCACCACCTGCTACGTTGTCTAACGTCGGCTTGGTAGCCGAATTCAGTGCCCGGTAGAACGTTTGCATCAAGAAGTTATCGGTCAACTGATGGTTCGGGCATTGGTTTATCTTCTTTTTGAATCGCAACCAAGTCTTGTGCAGTGCTTCGTGCGGTTGCTGCCTGAAGTTGCTAATCTCGTCCCTCAACTGTATCATCCGAGAGGGAGGAAAGAACCTTTCTAGGAAAGCTCCTCTCAACTCTCCCCACGTTGCGATAGAGTCGGGGGTCAGCTCAGTTAACCACAATGCTGCCTCATCAGACAGAGACAATGGAAACAACCGGAGCCTGATCGCTGTCTGACTCACGCCTGGCAGCTCAAATGATTTGCAGATCCCCACGAAGTTCATTAAGTGCTGGTTTGGATCATCACCAGCAGCACCACGGAATACACCTCTCAAATTCAGCAACTGAATCATCGTGCTAGTGATATTGAACTTTGCTCCGGGCGGTAGCGGTGGAACAATAATGGCGCCCGTCGCGCCAGCTCCATCTAAATCAAGCTCCTCATCATTCCGTACACCATCATCCTGCAGACCACCAGCATTCAAATTTTGTTGGGCCTGCAGTTCTGCAGCGATCCTTGCTGCGTCTAATTGTGCGGCCATATTCCGCCTCAATGTTCTCGCAAGTTCGGGGTCGTAAGGTAAAATTTGTGCCCCCGAACCTCGGGTACTTGGCATGCACAACCTGTACCCTGTCCAAAAACAAAAACAACAAACAAAAATAAAAGCAGGAAATTATGACTAAAAGTCAACTAAACACACCAGACTTAATCAAAAACCGTATTCCCCGGCAACGGCGCCACTTTTTTGATAACGCTCAAACTACACCTCAAATTAATGAAGCGTAAGCGATCGTTGTCAAGTAAAGAACCCAAACAAAGGTTGGGGTCGAATCCCACAGAGAATATGGTGAAGATTAAGACTTTAGTGAATTATGTGACTAGTTGTCAATCGTTTCCAATAAATAAAAAGGGGGGTTTTGAAATCAACGTGAACAAAAGCAACAATAATGTAAGAGAATAATCAGTAGGAGAGAATGAACTAGGGATGGGTTCACCATGGCATTGTAACAATGTCGATTCTAGGCTTAACCGGGTTCTTTCTATATGCGTGTCACGATGTGATTGCGTCAATTGTATCGTCTAAACGTCTCTCGACCAAATAAACAAATTTCCTTTTCTATTCTCTCGACCTCGAAAAGATGTGCTTTTTAGCTTTCAATCCTAACATCAAGTAGCTTAATCCAGTTACGGCATTAATCATTAGACGAGAGTTAGTAGTCTCGAATCCTTGTTGTTAATCAAGTTTTCCCGGTTTTAGTCTCTTTACTCAAGCAAATTAAACCTAGGCATGTTCTAATGTTTGCAACCACTAGAAAACGTGACATAAAGTATGATTAACAACGTGACTACATGTAAATTGAACCCAACGCTACCCGGAATCTAAATCGCTACGTTTGCCATGGCTCCCACAACCCTAGTTGCGGGAGTTTTAGTTACTCATGCTCGAAGAAGAAGAGAAAATAATTGTATTCATAATAAAGGGAAGAAAAGTCTTACAATATAATGAAACAATCAACCTTCCAATATCCAAGAACAAGAAATACCAAGAACTCACGAACGAATCAAGAACACGAGTTCAATACAAATGAACCGTGTTGTTTTCTCTCCAAAATAACTAAAAACGTGTTTTAAACTAATGGGTGAATGATAATTAAAATAAACCTATCATAGGGTATTTATAGGAGTAATAGAAGCCAAATCCAAAACGGGCTAGGAATCCCCAAAACGCGGGCAGCCGCTTAACGCCACTGCCTTAACTTGACGGCCAGGCTGACGGACCGTCAAGGCAGTGACGGACCGTCGCCTGGACCGTCACTGCTAGGCAGTGGTGCCGCCTCCTTTGCTGCCTCCATGCGACGGTCTATGTTACGGACCGTCACATGTGTGACGGACCGTCACTCAGGCCGTCACTCTTAGGCAGAATCCTCTTTTTCTCGTATTTCCGTTCGTTTCCGTGTTTGTTTCCATTTCCTACAAATACAACATAAAAACATCAAAAACAACAACGGTTGCTTGAAAACGCACGATTGTTCTTAGTAAAAAAGAGTCGAAAGTGACGTAAAATGGCGTCACATCACTTGTCTCGCATGTCCTTCTCGGTTTCCCAAGTAGCTTCCTCAACCGGATGATGCTTCCACTAAACCTTCACCATATCCATCACCTTGGTCCTCAACCTCCGGACATCTCGAGAAAGAATCAAAACTGGTTCCTCTTCATATTGAAGGTCCTTATGGAAAAGTATCTCTTCCCACTTGATGATGTAAACCCAATATCCATGGTATTTCTTAAGCATATATACATGGAATACCGGATGGACACCCGACAAACTAGGTGAAAGTGCTAACTTGTAAGCCACTGGCCCCATAATTTCAAGAACTTCAAACAGACTGATGAACCGAGGCCTAAGATTGCCCTTCTTACCAAACCGCATAAACCCTTTCATTGGTGATACCTTTAATAATACCTGCTCACCAACCTGAAAGTCTATGTCCCAGACCTTGGGATTTGCATACTCCTTCTGCCTGCTTTGAGCATCCAGCAACTTGGTTTGTATGCCCCTTACCTTTTCCTGCACTTCCTTCACTAAGTCTATGCCCAGAGGCTTCACATCGCCTTCCTCAAACCACCCAACCGGTGATCTACAGTTCCTTCCATACAGGGCCTCGAATGGTGCCATATCGATTCTGGAGTGGTAGCTATTGTTGTACGAGAATTTGAACAATGGTAGAAACTTATCCCAATCACCCCCGAAGTTTATCACACATGCTCTCAGCATGTCCTCCAATACCTGAATCGTCCTTTCTGACTGACCATCAGTCTGAGGGTGGAAGTCTGTGCTAAAGATGAGTTGTGTACCCAACTCTTCATGTAACTTGCTCCAGAACTTAGAAGCAAACTGCGTACCCCTATCTAAAATGATGGACAGTGGTACCCCATACAGTCTCACAATCTCCTTAACGTAGATCTTAGCCAATTGGTGCGAATTATAATCTACCCTGACCGAAATAAAATCAGCGGACATGGTCAGCCTGTCAACAATGACCCAAATTGACTCATACTTCCCCAATGTCTTGGGAAGACCCACCACGAAGTCCATGGATATTCTTTCCCACTTCCACTCTAGAATTGGCATTCTCTGAAGTAGTTCTGCAGGTCTCTGATGTTCATACTTTACCTGCTGGCAGTTCTGACATTTGGACACAAAGTCCACTATGTCCCTTTTCATCCCGGGCCACCAGTAACGTTGCCTCAAGTTCCTGTACATTTACGTCACACTCAGATGAATTGAGTACCGTGCACCATGATCTTCTGCCAAGATTTTTTGTATCATATCATCCACCCAAAGAACACAAATCCTCTCCCTAAATGCAACACTCCACTAGAGTCTAAGATAACGTCTCTGGACTCCCCGGATATTACCTTACCTCGCAACTTACCCAGTTTCAGATCTTGAAACTATTTTGCCTTTATTTCCTCTATGAAGGTGGCCTTGACCTCAATGCTGGCCAACAACCCACCTTGATCTGAAACACCTAAGTGTATGAAATTGGCCTCCAATGCCCGAATCTCCTTAGCCAATGGTCATTTGGACGCCCCCAAACAAGCCAAGATACCCGTGCTAATAGTTTTTCGGCTTAATGCGTCTGCCACCGTATTAGCCTTACCCGGATGGTACTGAATTGTAACATCATAATCCTTTAATAACTCCATCCACCTCCTCTGCCTCAGATTCAAATCCTTCTGAGTGAAAATATGCTGCAGACTCCGATGATCTGTGAATACCTCACACCTGACACCATAAAGGTAGTGTCTCCAGATTTTCAATGCAAAAACCATTGCTGCCAACTCTAAATCGTGAGTCGGGTAATTCCTCTCATGCACCTTCAACTGCCTAGATGCATAGGCTATCACATTCCTATCCTGCATCAACACATCACTCAAACCAGAATGTGAAGCGTCACAGAAAATAACAAAGTCTTTACCTTCAATCGATAAGGACAAAATAGGGGTTGTGGTCAAAAGTGTCTTGAGCTTTTGGAAGCTCTCCTCGCACTTGTAGGACCACACGAACGGTACTTTCTTCTGTGTCATCCTGGTCAGGTGAGTAGCAATAGAAGCAAAATTCTTAACAAACCTCTGATAGTACCCCGCGAGCCCAACAAAACTCCTCACCTTGGTCACAGAGCTAAGCCGAACCCAACTCTTGACTGCCTCAATTTTCTGGGGATCCACCATCACCCCTTTTTCTGACACTACATGCCCCAAGAATGCCACAGAAGTCAACCAAAACTCGCACTTAGTGAATTTTGCATAAAGCTTTTGTTGCCTCAAGATATCCAGCATAATACAAAGATTATTAGCATGCTCCTACTCTTAGAGTAGATCAAGATGTCATCGATGACCACGATAACAAAAGAATCCAAGTAGGACTTAAACACCCCATTCATCAAACTCATGAATGTTGCTGGCACATTGGTCAAACCAAACGACATTACTAGAAACTCATAATGCCCATACCGAGTCCGAAAAGCAGTCTTCAAAATATCCTCAAGTCTAATCTTTAGCTGATTGTACCCCGACCTCAAGTCAATTTTTGAGAACATTGATGCACCCTGAAGCTGGTCAAACAAATCATCTATATGGGGTAGAGGGTACTTATTTTGGATGGTCACCTTGTTCAACTGCCTATAGTCTATGCACATCTGCATACTACTGTCCTTTTTCTTTATAAATAAGACCGGAGCACCCCAAGGCGAAGCACTGGGACGTATAAATCCCTTATCTAGGAGTCCATGCATCTGAGTCTTAAGTTCCCTTAACTCTGCCAGATCCATACAATACGGAGGAATGAAAATAGGATGAGTTCCTGGCTCCAAATCAATACAAAAATATATGTCTCTGTCCGAAAGCATACCAGGCAAGTCCGCTGGAAACGCCTCTAAAAATTCAGAAACCACTAGAACAGACTCAATAGGAGGAGACTCCACACTATCATCCCGTAGATGAGCCAAGAAGGCTAGAAACACCCTCCTCACTAGCTTCCTAGTCTGAACAAATGATATTATCTTAACTGGCTTAGGCCTGTACACACCTTTCCACTCTAGTATATCCTTACTCGAAATTTCTAGAGCCACAGTCTTGGTGTTACAGTTCAACACAACATGATACGGACATAGCCAGGTCATACCCAAGATAATATCAAAATCAGCCATATCCAAAATTACCAAGTCTACCCATGTATGTAACCCCACAAACACAACAAAACAGTCACAATATACATGAGTCACAACAACCGACTCTCTAACTGGGGTAGAAACATAGAAGGGGGAATCAAGGATATCATAAGTCAGCCCCAAAGAAATACTCACAGACACATAAAAATATGTAAAACCTGGGTTAAATAATACCGAAGCCATTTTATCACAGACAAGAATAGTACATGTGATCACCGCATCTGAGGCTTCTGCCTCAGTCCTCTATGGAAAAGCATAGAAATAAGCCTGATCATCAATCTGGACAACTTCCCGAGTGGCTGCGCCGCACCCCTACCTGCGCCGTTGTTCCCTCGGTCTCCCTGGCCTCCCTAAAAATAACCTCACCCACCCTGTGGACAACCCCTAGCATTACCGCCTCTGCCTGCCAGAACCACTGCTCTAGTCTACTGCTGACCCTGGTATCTGTCTGCCTATGTGGACACTCCCTCTAAAAGTGGCCCAACTCACCACAATGGAAAAAACCACGGTCAAGACTAGGTCTGCTAGCTGATGTATAGGACACTCCCTAGCCTCTAGGAGCTGAAGACTTAGCTCCCTGATGAACACCTATAGTAGCTGGCAGAGCTGGCTGAATAGGACGGGCCGGATAAGCCTGCTGATGCTAGCCCCTTGAGTATGAACCACCACAGTTTCCCTCATTTCGAGGTTTCTTGGCTAAAGCCATAGCCTACCCCACTTGCCTAACTCCCTTAATCTTCTTCACATAATCCACAACATCATTAAAACCCTTTCTCGAAGAAGTCATATGCACTGACAGTACCTACAAATCACTATTCAGACCCTGGACAAACAACCGGACCCGTTCCTTCTCGAAACCCAACATCTATGTAGAAAAACAAGACAACACATGGACCTTAGCCTCATAAGCTGAGACCGATATGCTACCATGCTCCAAGTTCAGAAACTCATCCTTCTTCTGGTATCTCAAAGTACGGGGAACATACTTCTCTAGAAATAATGCGTGGAACTTCTCCTAAGTTAGTGGAGGTAGAATAGAAGACCGACACTCAAAATGAGACCTCCAGCACTCTTTGGCATCACCCTGCAGCTGAAAAGTGACAAACTCCACCCTATGATGACGTACAATACCAAACTTATGCAACCTCTCATGGCAATCCAGGATGAACTCATAGGCATCCTCCTTGTCTGTACCCTGAAACACCGAAGGCTTCAGCTAAAGGAACTTAGTCAGCATCTCATGCTCATTACCTGTTATCACTGGGCCTAGCATGGGCATGAGGAGATCATTTGTGCTTGAAGTTGCATCCATCCTTGGTGTTGTTGCAACAGCTGGCTGAGTATCAAAGGCCTGATTTGCATAAGTTGCGGGTATGGCTTCAGCACCAACCAACCCACTCAGAATATCCCACGCCTGCTTAAAAGCATCCGATGTCATAGTAGGAAGGTCTGCACGCCTAACCGGTGTCGCCTCCTCTTGAGCCCCTCCATCCTCAATAACCACTTCTTCTACGTCCTCAGCCACATGGTCCTGAGGTGGGGGAAGGGTTACCTCACGTGCACCATCAGCTCGAGCACCACCCCTGGTGGGTGCGGCTCTAACTCGTCCCCTGCCCCTTCCCCTTCCCCTACCTCTGCTACGAACTGTCAGGTCCGCTGCTGGGACTGTTGGCCTTGCTCTATTATTCCTTGTAGTAACTATCGACGGACAGAAGAGTGAACGAGATTAGATACCAATTTGTATCACCAGATACCAATTGGAATCGAGTTATAGAACGAAGAAAAGAAGGAAGAGATAGTTTTTCCTAAAGCCTCATAGCCTCTCGAAAAAAAGTATGGACATCTCTGTGTAATTTCTCAAGACTCTACTAGACCTGTTTGGTACGATGAGATCAACGAACCTAGGCTCTGATACCATCTTTTTCATGACCTAACCCATCGTGAGTGACACCTACCCAACTCCCGGATGAGCGAACCAATAGGGTTCAACCCTTGCCTAGACTAACAGCCTAAAACCAGCAAGGGAAAATTCAACTAGCAATCAAAACAAATCAAAAACTAATCATAATCATTATCCTGCGGAAAAAAATCCCTCATTGGAACTGAAAGTCATCGTACCAAACATCAATACCAAATATCTGAATACAGGGATAAAACCCCAAAAGATAAAAATGAAATAGTTTTAGGTCTGAAACTATGGACTGAAACTCTAAGGACAACCCAAGGTAGCCCGAAACAAGTAGCTCACCCTTGAAAGTCAGAATCGCCGGTGCTAAATGCGAGGTCGTGTCTCAGTCGCTGGTAGATTTCCTGTACTCACCAAAGACAAGCAAGTGCAGTATCATTACACCACCACTTTCTACTGGTAGGATCATCATCCAGTTTTCAAGTAAACAACATATATAACAGTACAACATATGCAGGTAAATATATGGAAAACATGCAACAGGTATACAGGTCCTAGACTACAAGTCTCTACCTACCTTTTCCCAGCATAAAATCCATCTTTTACAGTTCTATACCACGAACATGAGCCATTAAATATACTTTTCTGTCTAGCCCAGACCCACCCTGGAATCCTCCCTAGATACATACCAAAAGTAATGATTCCACCCGGCCTAAACAAAGACCAACGCAGCAGTTATACAAAGTTCCCGGCCACTCAAGGACCACTAATAATAGCACCTTTTAAAAGACAACCCGGTCCACTCACAGAACCAATATCAAGTATCACAAATAGCAAAACAACCCGGTCAACAAACGGAACCAATATCAGCCAAAGCAATACAAAAATCAATGAACCAATGCAAGATGCAATAAAGTAAACCCGTACCAGGAGTGGTACCCGTGCCAACCAAGTGTTATACCAGTACCAGGCATGGTACTCGTGCCAATAATTTTTTATACCCATACCAGGCGTGGTACCCAAGCCAACCGATTGTCAACAAACCACAGTCAATATATGAACACACACAACTTGTAAAACCAACAAGTAAACACCGTTCAATCACAAACTATAAATAAGAACCTAGACATTCCACACAACTTCCTTAAGCAATGTAATGCATACAATCACTTAGACATGAGTACATGAATATACACATTCACAGAAATTCATAAGCCATCACCTACCTCGAAATGTTCCAAGCTCTATTCGACCCGAGCTTTCCTGTGTTCCAGATTCCTCTCTCGTTCTTGGTATAAAAACAACACACAGTACATACAATTAACACACAAGGCTTGCACATTACCCGGATTATACCAAATCTCCAAACCCCTAGCCACCCAAGATCATCCCACCCTTTCCCCAGGATTTCCCACTGTTAACTCTCCT
This sequence comes from Jaltomata sinuosa, assembly GCA_003996215.1. Taxonomy (NCBI): domain Eukaryota; kingdom Viridiplantae; phylum Streptophyta; class Magnoliopsida; order Solanales; family Solanaceae; genus Jaltomata; species Jaltomata sinuosa. Next base: position 9,392 of record QJPP01004809.1, read on the forward strand.
AGTTCTATCATTTTTACAGATAAAACAAGAAATTAAACAACATATGATCATAATAATGTACTTTAATCCATACCCAAGAACACACATGCTTGAAATCCTATTCCTTCCCCAAATTTAACCATCCGTAGGTTATTCTAACCTTTCCCAAATTCCCTCCTAGCAATTCTACCACATAGGAAATGTAATACAAAGATTGGAGTACGAAAATCTTACTTTGGGGAAGAATTTTGATGGAAAAAGGAAGAAAAATTTCTGGAATCGCCTAGCCCTTCTACCAAAATGAAATTATGAAAAACAGAATGTTTTGGGAGCTGTTTCAGTATTAAAACCCCGTTGGCCCACTATAACGGTCCCCACTCTACTATATTTGTCCCGCTATAGTGGTAGGCTGCCGCTATAGCGGTCTTAAGTAGGTTGACCTCCCCTTGACCGCCGCTATAGCGGTAATTTCCACCGCTTTAGCGGTGGCCTCTATCACACGCGGTTGCACCCGTCATGGATAGAAGGTTCAGAAATTTCCCAATTTTGGCTATTTTACAACACACTTGCTTTTTCTGACAATCCGAAATAACCCCATCACGTCAAACGCGATTCTGAGAGTTCTACCAACCCAAATATGATTCTGAAAAATCCCTCGAACTCCTTTATGTCTTGGCTACATGGAATACTATCTCGAAGTAAGACAAAAAGAACAATCCTTAACCAGATTTCCCTAGACTCTACCTCACTCCAAAACTGGTCAAGGCTAGCCTAGCCCAGAATTTCAAACCCCCAAATCCAGAATTTTCTAACTCTAAAACTTTGCATGATTGGACTACCCATAATGACAGACCTGGTCCTTACACACAGCCTATGCCAAAAGGCCCCCTCCTTATCCTCAAAGATTGACCAAGAAGAAGGAGGAGAATCAATTCGAGAAATTTGTGGACATGTTCAGCAAGCTGTCCATCAACATTCCTTTGGTCGATGCATTAATGCAAATGCTAGGATATGCCAAGTTCATGAAAGAGCTACTCAAGAAGAAGAGAGTAGTCGATGTGGGCACATAGAAATATCACATAGCTGTAGTACTATGATGACAAGCAACATTGATCTAAAATGGAAAGATCTGGGTGCCTTCATCATCTCTGCAATCTTAGAGTATTTGTGTTTCAAAAGTCCTTGTGTGATGATGCCTCTCGTTATTTTCAAGAAGTTAGGCTTAGGCACTCCCAAGCCTACACTTATGAGATTGCTCATGGCCGATCAGTCCATCAAATGCCCACTGGGGATTCTATTTTGATGTATTGGTCAAAGTTGATAAGTTCATCCTACCCGCTGATTTTGTAGTATTAGATTGTGACATAGATCTTGAGGTGCCCATCATATTGGGGTGACAATTATTGGATATTAGGAGAGCTTTAGTTGATGTGGAGCTTGGGGAGCTCAAGTTTTGGGTTAGGAGTGAGGAATTTACTTTTAATGTATGCCAACCCACGAGACCATTGGATGAGTTTCGAGTTGTTTTTGTGTTCAATATTAAGGGCAAGTTGGTGGATGCCCATGATCAGTTTGATATGAAGGAGGTACCCGAGTCTATGATGTTTCCACCATGGAAACAAGATAATGCTATGAAGATGTTAATGGAGTATTTCCTTTACTTGGGATTGGGCCACGCCAATTGGAATTGTATACTTCTGGATAATGGTTGAGGATTGAGGTACAATCATCGAGCTGGGACATAAAATTAAGTGATTCTTGGGAGGCAACCCTAGTGTTTTTGCTTTTTACTTTTAATACCTTTTGTTATTTTTGGTGTATTTTAGGAATGCATGGAGCAGAAAAATGACTAAGTGGAAAAACAAAATAGGAAGGCACCTGTGGAAAGCCGTGTGGGTTGCATTAGCTATTGTGCACATTTCATGGGGAAATGCATCCCAAACTAGAAGCCTGGGAAGAAAAATTAAAGTTAGAGGTGATGTGCGAGTCACACCTCCCATTGTGTGCGTCGCACCTCCATCGCACCCCGAGTCAGAAGGCTGGACAAATTTTGGGTGAAAAATAGGTTGGTGCGAAGTGGTGTGTGAGTCGCACATTAGCTTATGCAAATACGCATGTTGCGGTACATCCAAGTAAAATTTTAAATTTATGTTGACCTACCCATTGACCGACCTGACCTAGAGACCGACCCACCAACCTTTCTTCTTCTTTTCTCTATTATAAACCATCACCCCCACTTTTTTCCCATAAATCACACAAAAACCTCCACAACTCTCTCTCAAATCCTCCAAATCCCCTTAACTTTCCCAAAATCTTCACCTCTCTCACCTAAAATTCATCACCTCTACTGCACTACCGGTCACCACCTCTGTCTCTGGTCAAAAAATTTGGGCCACCATTGTTGGCACTCCAAAGCTTTAATTTTTACTTTTTTCTCTCTCTTCTCTACTTGTGGTAAGTTCCCCGGTGTTAAATCAATGATTTTAAGTAGATTGGGAATTATTATTGTGAAGCATGCTAGTTTATTCTTCCATGTTTATTGTGGGTGAGATCCAAACATTTTTGGACCTAAATTTTGGGTATATTGTTGATTTTGATTATAATAAATTTTGTAGATCTTGTTGTTATGATAATGCATGTGCTTTGCTTTAATTTTTAGCCTTGAATTTCATGTTTTGGGTGAAGTCTGAGTAACCCACTTTTATTGATGCATGGTTTGGCTGTATGATAGATTGGGTGACGTCATTCGTAAGGGCAAATCATCATTTTCGTAAGATTTTGTGGAATAATGTTGATTGGGGCTGAAATTGTTTTTACCATTGCACCCATATGTTGTTTCAATTGAATATGATTATTGGGTAAGCATATTTGGTCGAGGTAGTGAATTATTGTTTGATTAGATATGCCTTATTGATTTTAATTGAAGGCTTGATGTTCCCAAATATAGATGGGGTAATGTCCTTCTTAAGGAAAATCGTTGAGCCTATCTTTGAGTTTTTGATTGTGTTGAAAGTTTTTTGGGGAAGTCTGAGTACCCGGATAACTTAGGTTTGGTCAAAGCATGCTTGTTCCTTGTTAAAAATTTGTGTTGTTGACTGGAGTCTGTGCATTCTACAAGTGTTGCTCAATGATTCACATATGTAACATATAGGAAAATAGGGAATTGAAAATTTCCACCTGTTTCCTTGTGCATTTCATATGCGAACCGCAGATCTCCAGGTGCAAAATGCACAAGGCTCCACATATTATAGAATTTGGTTTCCAATTTACTGAATTATAAGGTGGAGGCTTGTGTGATGCGCAAAATGTCTTGTGAGAATCGCACCTGCCTTTGCACTCTAAAGCAGAATCCACTCAAGTTTTTGTTGGCCTGTGCGACACAACGTACGATGCACACTTCTCCATTTGCGATCCGCACGTGGATCACATAGGCCATCAGCCACGTGATGTATTTTTCTCCTCATTTGCATTCCATTTCCTTAGGTTCAGTAGTTTTTTTCTTTCATATGTATCAGTTCTTGCACGGTTTCTTCTGCTAACATCTAGTTGCAGGAACATGATTTCTTGTAGGCGCTGCTCAAAAAGACATGCCATTGATCAAGCCTCAGCCTCTAAAGATCTGGGGCCTCTTGTGAAAAATGTAAGACCATCTGAGACAGAAATTAGATTTGGACTTGAAGGGATGGAGGCCTATTACATCAGTTTCCATGACAAGCAACCCTTCTTAGAGGAGGCAGGGTTTGATGTGGAAGCCTTTGAAACCAATTTCCCAGCCATACCCAAGCAGTTTCACATAAGGATCTGGGGCCACTTCGCCAAAACTCCAGGCCCATATTTCCCTAATTTGGTACAGGAGTTCAATGCCTTATACCGGGATAAGCAAGACATTGTAAATCATAAGGGCCCAATAAATAATCTACCATGCCTGGATTTGGTGTTAGTGAGAGGCAAGAAGGTAGATATCACCCGAGCAGCCATCCATTATGTCATATGGGCTGATGAACCAATTTTAGTGTCACGATATTTAGAACATGTTGCTATAAAGGCTGATCAATATGAGTGGGTTGCTAGTATCATTTCCGAAGGAACTCCTTTTTGGGCTATCTCAAAAGGACCCATTTATCAATCAAATATCAAGTTCGAGGCTTGGATGTGGTTGGATTTTTTATCACACGGCTCATCCCAACTCATCACACCACCGAAGTGACTATAGAGGTAACCATTATCATTGCACATATCATGTCTAGCCTCCCAATAAATGAAGGGGAAATTATTACAGAACAATTCAAAAGGAGAGTTGGACATGACTCCACTTCTATGGCCTTCTCAGTTCTTATCTGCCTTCTGTGCCTACAGGCAAACTGCCCTCTGTTTTGGTTGTTATAAAACACTTGTCAAGCTACTGGCATGATTTACTTGGACACAAGGCGGGATAAGAATGCTCCACATATCAAGAAAAGATACCTTTCTCAACACCTGAGTGCCATGGCAGGCACTGCACAAGCCAAGAATGTGGCTCATAATCATGTGGATGTTTCATCACCTCCTCATGAAGTTCCAAACACCACCCATATGGTTCTTCCAGTTGATAATGCTTAGGGTGGGTTACTCAAGTTTTCTCAACTTGTTCTCCATAATAAAGAGAGGTTACAAAAGTTGGCTAAGAGCATCTCGGGCATGAATCAATATGCAATCAAGTCAGCTGTTAAACCAGTATGGGATAATGTGCACAACCTGTGTGCTAGAGTTGACATAGTTGAGAAAGATATTGGAGCCCTTTGACAAAGGTTCCCTCAATCTACACAAAAAACCTCCCACTTAGACCTTAACTTACCGGCCCCAGACCCTGCCTCACCTCCAAGGTCTAGGAGTCGCCAGATGATTGGTGGATGGATGACATCCCACAGACAAGTTCCAGCACACTCAAAATCCAATTGGTAGTCCCACCACCTAAAGATGTTATGATACCACTAGAGCCACTTATGCAGGTGCAATATCCTTACATCATGTGCCAGCCCAATATCCTCGACCGACACCTAGTTGGACATCCCCATTTCCTTTATACCATGAAATAATGACTTCTTAGGATAAGTGGGATATTGTGGAGCTGTCCGACCTCCTTCAGGTTTAGGAGGACCCATTGATTCCCTCGGTGGAAGGATTCTAGATATATTCGAAATATGCCTATATCCCTCCACCATCACCACCTCGGCCCTAAAGGACCCACTATCGTGTTTATGCACGAAGACATCATCATCGATGTTAGATCCAGGGAGTCTTTGACATTCATCTTTTTGTATAATTTTGCGCATGGGAGCAATGTTTTTTTATGTTTGGGGGGTGTAAGTAGTGTTTAAGCCACTGTGAGGTATGTCTTTTTATCTTATTATTCATTTGTGGCTTTTACGTTCTTAAATGTGCCCATGCCAGGCTTGTTTTAGCATATTGATGTTGTGTTGTGAATTTTGGGTTGGTCTTACACCATTCATTATTTCACTACCCATGCCTTGAAAATGCGCTTAGTGCCTACGCCGAGGCTCAACTTTAAATGGCTCATAAAGCACTTTAAAATCTTGATCACCTTGTTAATAGTAGAGTGGTGAATAAACTCCAAGGGTTTTCTTCATACCATGATTCTTTTCCAAGGAGCAAATTGTTTCTTTTATTTTTGTTCTCTTTTATTTTCCTTTATTTATTTTTGTGTCGAACCGGGTTGGTGTTTCTCTATTACAGATTGAGAGGCAACTTTCTTAAGGGAAAATGCCATATTTTTGTGTTAATTTGAGTCTGTGCTTTGTTTGACTCAAAATAGACCCATCGTAAAAAAAATCTTGGCAAGAAGTTTTTAAAAATTGAAGAAAAGAGGGAAAATGATTTTGAGAAAAGCATTCTCTTGTAAAGACTTTCACACTTCGTGTTTGGCTTGATCGATTCACAAACGAGTGTGTAAAGAATACATAATAGCTTATCAAAAGTCATTTTACCCAATTAATTTTGAGACTCGTTGTGAAAATTCTTGTGTTGTGATGCCTTGTGTGGTAAGGCTGTACTTAATTCGTGTGTTCATGTGTTGTCTAGAACTTATCCCGAATGTGATTCAAGGCAATATTCTAGAGGAAACCAATCTTGGAAAATGACCTTAGGACCTTTATGAATACCTTTATGAATAAGCCACTTCACCCAAATTGCCTTCCCTGTTAAATCGATCCTAGTAAGCCCCTTTAAGCTTGCAACTTTTCTTTGGCACCTTGTTAATACCTTGACTCTTCTTGGAACCCAAATTTTTGGACCCATCCTCCCTAATGGCTTAAAAGTGAAACATAGGCTAAAAGCCTAAGTTTGGGGGTGCATGCACCAATGTGAAGAAGAAAAGGATGTGTTTCAATGCAAGGTAGCACTATATGCTAAGAATGAAAATTACTTCAAATTGTCCAATGGAATGAACAAAATGGAAAGAAAAGAAGGAATTTGTGCTACCAAGTAAAGGTTATAAAGGAAGTTGAATGATCACAAAGAGCGTTAGGGAGGATTAATCATTTGAGCTAAATGCAACCCTCACCTTAATCCTAGCCAACATTGTAATTCGTAAGTCCTTAGTGATTCTGAGCTTGGTAAATCTACATTAGTGGAGAATTACATAAAGGGCAAGCATATGGTTCAATGCGTGTGCATTTGAATTTACTTGAGAGAGTGAGAGTCTTTTTGGTTCTCTTATAATCCCTTTTGGTTGTATATTGCATGATTGTTAGTGGGATTCCCTCTTGTGGTGAAGTGCATCGCATACTTGAAAGGAATGATGAAGTCTCTATTTTAAATTAGAGGAGTGAATCAGACAAGTTGTGTGGTGAATCTCAAGGAAAACCTTGAAGATTCATGCCAATGACTTGAGAATCTTGAATATCCTGTTTTGAATGACAACCTTGATTTGAATGAGAAATGAAGTCCTTTTGATAAATGCTTTGAAATGAGCAATTACCTTTATAATATTGTGGTCCAAATTGAGATGAGCATTGTACTTGAGTCTTTTTGTTTGTTATTTTCTTAGTTATTAGAGTTAAATTAATCTTATGTACAACCTGTTGTGTTTTATAGAATTATTCATTCCTTACTTTGTAAGTATCTTGCTTGAGGACACGGAATAGTTCAAGTTTGGGGGTTTGATAAGTTTATAATCTACCAACTTATTGATCATTTATTCATGAACTATTGTCATATTTTGATGAGATTTAAAGGTACTTATTGCCTTTAATGATGAAAATGCAGATACTCTTGGTCAAAAGTATAAAACAGAGGAATTGGACCCAAAGAGCTTAAAAAGAGTTGAAGTGTGAAGGTTATCGAAAACAAAGAAGATTCTGCCAAGAGATGCGACCGATAAGCGAGCCATAAAATGGCATGTGCGGTCTGCACATCCCTTCGGATGTCAATGCATCAGCAACTGAAGTCACTGGTTGGTAAACATGCAACATATGACACGCACAACCTTTGTTGCAACCACATATCATTTCGCATGTTGCATTGCACCACGCCGAAGGGCATTTTTTTCAATTTTCAAGTGATGCATTGGGAAGCTTCTAAAACTCTTTTTGGGGTGTGTACCTGATATGATTGAACAAGTTTTGAATAATTGAGAGCATAGAGTTTTTCCTAAGGAAGATAGAGAGTTTACTTGCATCTCTTCATCTTCCACACTCATAATTCACCATTTTTGTACTAAATTGAGCTTGGATTTGGATATTGGCCTGATTATGAATGAAAATATGAATTACCCAATTGGTATTCCTTCTTATTTCTTAAGCACGAGTAGCTAATTTTCTTTTCTAGGGGTATGTGTATGATGGATAATTGAATTTGGGTATGGGACTTTTTAATTTTCTTATAATTGACAAATTGATATCAGTCTATTAAATTCCTCAAGTTTTAATGATAAAAATTTTGGTTGCAAATATTAGTTGAATTTACTTAACTGTGTTCTTTCTTGAAAGAGGAGTTCATAATTCGAAAGGAATTCAACAGTGGAAATTTTAGTTTTCCACTTTAGATTGAGACTAGAAATTGCTTAATCGATGAAAAATCTTATCTAACAGTCTAAGCTAGAAGTAGTATGACTTTCCCAAGATTGAATTGGTTGGCTTGTGCTGAAACCATAGTGCTTGAGTAAATACGAAAGAATATATGTTTGGAAGATCGAGAGATTACCGAATTCTACCCATATAATTTCTTGAAAATTTGAATAACTAAGCAAGTACCCTAACCCCCGTTTGAATCCCATCAAAAACATACCATTAGTCTCCTTCTCATTTTAATACAAACCTTGTGTTAGATTGCTTTCTTGTCAAACATTGTGATATTGATAATTCTCATTCCTTGTTTCCCCCAATTCTTACTCTTAAGTTGTTGAGCATTTACTCTCTTCATGAATAGTAATCTATGATCTTTTAGTGGATCATCACATCCACTCTCTGTTAGATCGACCCTGACACTCGTCGTGATATTTATTTGTTTTGCTCTGACGATTGTTACCACCTCCTATCGGAGAGTGTTTTTGAGCATTATCAGCAAACCAAATTGGTTTTGAACTCTTTCATTCTTATTCTCAGAGATAGTGAGAACATGTGCATCTAGGAATAGAGCAGCAGCACCTTAACTAATTGTTGAGGCTGCGGTTTATGGTAGAGGCAAGGTGAGAGGCAGAGCCAGAGAAAGGAGGAGAGGTGCACCCGCTAGAGGTGGGGCTCGAGTAATAGCTCTGGCTCTGGACAGGCCAGCATCTCCTCCTCTTGAAGATAATGCTCCTGAAGTTGTGGTGAAAGAAGAGGTTCAAATTAAACAAGAGGAGGTGGCAATACCAGATTAAGTGACCGAAATAGTACCAGCTCAGGGAGGTGTGGCACAGGTCCCTATGTCATCACATGTGATTCAGCAGTTCTGAGCTTTCTTAGTGGATTAGCTGGGAATGAGGCTACTCCTGCAACCCCTATTCTGGAGTATCTAGTGACCCAACATGTTGCAACTATGGCTCCATATATACATGTTTCTTCTGAGATAGGCATGTCTCCCTGACCAGTTATAGGCCCTGTGATGACTGGTGGAAAACATGATCTTTTCTAAAAGTTTGTGAAAATGAGGCCCTCGATATTTCATGGGTTTGAGTCTGATGATGCCTATGAGCTCATCATAGACTGTCATGAGCGGTTGCATAGGATGGGCAATATTGAGAGGCACGGTATGGACTTTGTGTCTTTTTCAGTTTCAAATGGATTCCAAGATGTGGTGGAGGGAGTTTGTGGTGTGCAGGCCTACTAGAGCTCTCCCTGTGACTTGGAGTCACTTCTATCAGGTCTTTCTGGATAGGTATGTTCCCTGGAATTTGAGGGACCTAAAGAAGGATGAGTTCATGAATATTGAGCAGGGTAGTTCTTTTTTGGCTACTTATGAGACACACTTTCATGCCTTGGCTAGTTACTCTTCTCAGTTGATTAGTACAGATGAGGAACGGATTCGCCATTTTGTGAAGGGTCTAAATACAGGGTTGCATATCTCTGCTTTACAGGTAGCATCTTTCGGTAAATGCTTTCAGGAAGTTATTGAGTTTGTAAAGAGTGTTGAGGGGGTGAAACAAGAAAGTCATGTAAGGATGGCTTTGAAGAAGCCCCGATTTGAGGGAAGTTACAGTGGGTAGTTTTCAAGGGGTCAGGGTTCGAGGGGATACCTTACGCTCCCTATTCACTCATCGGCATAGGTTTCTGCTGGGGTCCATCAGGGACAAGCCAGCCTTTTTTAAATTATTGTTGATATCTTACTTCGTCGGCTCCAATGCAGTGACCTACTTTTGACCGTGCATGTTATGAGTGCAGTGAAATTGAGCATGTAAGGAGGAATTTTCCTTGACATCAATAAATAGTCCAGCAGTAGGATCCCAAGGCCCATGTTCTAGAAGGTAGAGGTAATGGTTATGACAAAAACTGTCCGCAGAGCGGATGGGGTGGTCACATTACTAGCAAAAGTGGCACCCAGCCCAACCACGGTGGTGGAAATAGTAGAGCAGGTAATTATCCTAACAAGGGTGGTGCGCATGATGGTGGTAAGAACCACTTTTATGCTTTTTCAAGTAGACCAGAGGCAGAGGCTTTAGTGTCACAATCCAAAATCTCAGGTCATGATGGCACCTACTATAATCCACCAGTAGGTAAGCCAAACTCTTAGCACGAAACTTCAAGTAATGGACTAATGATAACTCTCAAATATACTCCCCAAGATAGAAGTAACGGCTATCGTTAAGCAAAAAAAAATTTACATTACCCGATGGGAATTAGGGTCGATCCCATAGGGAATTATAGCTTAGCCAAAGATATTGTAGAAAAGACCTCACAATGAGAGTAAATTGTCCAAACAACAAATAATGTAAAAATGGGGGAATTGGAAATCTGTCAAAATTCAATTCCAAACCAAACAATAAAGTAAATGCAAGGTGTAAACAAGAGAGAGGACGACTAGGGATGTTCTTCCGATGGGACTCAAACATGGGTCAAGGTACTTGCTCAATTGCATAAATTCTAACTAAATAACATAGGTAGCATTGGTTTTAGGCATTATTGTTAGTCTCTCGATCACACAATCATTTATACAATGGTCTTTATTCAAGCTCCATTGTTTAGGCATAAACCAACTAATAGAAGCTTGGGGAGGTCACACTATCTCTAGCTTAGACCCTTAAATGGGTGTTTCCGGCGAATTGAGTTATTTCTAGTCTCAATCTAAGTGCAATCCCAAGTATCCACTAGAAATTTCACATTGAAAATTATGAACCCCTTTCTCAAGCAAGAACACATCAAGTAAATTAAATCAATGTTTGCAACCATCAATTTTAGAGTTAAAATATGGTGAAATCACTAGACCCATGTCATATTATCAATTATACACACAAATAAGCAAGACCCATACCCTTTTATCAAGTACACTTCATCAACACATCCCTAGACAAGGAGACCTAGTCACTCATGCTAAAGGAAGAAGAAAGTATACCCATAGGGAAATTCAAATTCCTTTTCATTAATTTTAGCAAGAATCCAATAACCAACCTCAAATTTACAAGTCTAAGGTGTAAGATTGAGAGAATGGATTGAAACCCTCTTTCTTTCCTTGGGAGAGAAACTTGCTTTAAAAACAGAAAACTATCAAAAACTCTGAAAAACTAATGCCTAAATTGGATTTTAGATTTTTTCCAATTCGTCATACAAAAGTGGAAAAAATTGCCCCTCAAGAGATGTGCACCGCGACGTGCAGTTTGCACATCTTATTGTGCCTGTCGCACAACTCTACTTCAGTAGACCAGAGACTTGGCTCATACTTGCAGCTTCATGTGAAGTGGGGTGTGGTTCGCACCGACCCTGGGGGTGTCGCATGTGCATCGCACCCCCTAACAAATTATTTTTTTCTTCTTAGCATTCATGCGGAGGGAGGTGCGGACCTCACCAAGGATTGTGCATGTCGCACAAGGTCTGCACCTCAAGGCAGAATCCTTATTCCACTTGGTTACTTCACACATCAACTCCTTTTGAGCTCCTTGGGGTTCAATTCATTATTTTCTATCTTTGACCAAGAATACCCGCATTCATGTCAATAAAGGCCATAAGAACATCTAAATCTTATCAAAACATGGCAATAATTCATGGTTAAAGGATCAATAAGTTGGTGGATTACCGACTTATCAAACCCCCAAATTTGAACTATTACTTGTCCTCAAGCAAGATACTCATAAGGTAAGGAATGAATTGTGCTCTAAGACTCAATAAGGGACCAAAAGATTAATCTATTATAAAAAATAAGGAAAATAATAAACAAAAAGACTCAAACAAAAGTCTCAACTATAATGATCATCTCAATTTGAACCACCATATTATCAAGGCAATTGATCTTTTCAAGTTCTTTTCAAAAGGCCTTCAATTATCATTCAAAATCAAGGGAATTCATCATTCAAAACAGTATATAAAGCTTCTCAAGTCATTGGCATGGACCATCAAGGTTTTCCTAGAGATTCACCACACAACTTGTCTCATTCATTCCTCTCAATTGAAATAGAGACTTCATATTTCAATTCGAGTGTGTGATACCACTCACCATAAGAGAGAATCCCTCTCACAATCATGCAATTCACAATTCAAGGGATTAGAAGAGAACTGAAAAAGACTCTCACTCTCTCACGAAAGTTCAATTGCACACATGTCGAACTAAAGGCTTTCCCTTCATGTAAATCGCCACTAATGTAGAGTGACCAAGCTTTAAATCTCTAAGGAATTACGGGTTACGATATTGGCTAGGGCTAAGGTGAGGGTTGCATTTGGCTCAAGTGACTAAACCTCCCTAATGATTTTTCATTTCATTTTGAACAACACTCACATTTTTGAATTTGACTTCACCTTATTTCTCCCTCACACAACCCAAGATTTTCCCTTTAATATTGATCATTCAACCTCCTTGTAAAACCTTCACTTGGTAGTACCACTTCTTTTCTTAAAGTGCAATTTTTCAATTCAACATAAGGTGCTACCTTGTACTTAAAGTGCATTCCTTTTCTTCTCCACATGAAGTACATACACCCCTAATCTTAGGCTTTTGCCTATGTTGTCATTTCATTTTCCCCCGAAACTTAGTCTTTTAGCCTACGTTTCACTTTTAAGCCATTAGGGAGGATGGGTGCCAAGATAGAGATTCTAAAAAGGTCAAGGTGTCAAACAAGGTGCCAAAGAACGGCCACAATATCAAAACGGGTTCACAAGGATTGATGTTAAGGGAAGTTATTTGGGTGAAGTGGCTATTCAAAAAGGGCCTAAGATCATCTTCCAAGCTCGGTCACATCTAGAATTTTTCCTTGAATCACATTCGGGGCAAGTTGCATGCATGAGAATTAAGGTATAGCCTCACCACACATGGCATCACCTCACAAGAACTTTCAATAATAATCTCAAAATTAATTGGGACAAATGACTTTTGACAAACTATTACGAGTTTATTACACATTCGTTTGTGAATTGGTCAAGCCAAACCGCAAGTGTGCAAGTCATGAAAAGAGAATGCTTTCCTCAAAAAATCATTTTCCCTCTTTCCTTTCTTTTTCAAAAACTTCTTGCCAAGAAATATTTTTGGTGGGTCTATTTTGAGACAAGCAAAGCACGAACTCAAATTAAACTAAAACTTGGCATTTTCCCTTAAGAAAGTTGCCTCTCAATCTATCATAGAGAAACATCTACCCAGTTTGACACAAAAACAAAAGAAAAGAGAATAGAGAAAAAAAATTGAGAAAAATATTTGCTCCTTGGAAAAGAACCATGGTATTAAGAAAACCCTCGGAGTTTATTGTTAACTACTATTAACAAGGCGACTACCGAATTTTCACACTCACGAATCATTTGAAAAACAAACCTCAGCGTAGGCCCTTAGCGCAATTGCAAGGTACAGATAGAGAGACAATGGAATCGTGTAAGACTAACCCGGCACGCAATCAATATTTTCAAAATCGAGCCTAGTGAGGGCACAATTAAGCACAAAACATAATAAAATATCCCGGAAAGGGCAATATAATCACAATCATCCAACATGCATGACAAGGACCAAATAGAATCCCGCAAGGGAAAATAAAATTGTCTGCCCGACAAGGGAAATAAAATATCTCAAGCCCAACACGGGCAACCAACAACCAAATCAAATAGCACCACCTCCCCTCATAAAAAGAAGCATTTCCCTTAATGCTTTAAGCTCTAATAAGGAAAGAGCGGGATGCGACAACTCCCTGGAGGACTATGCCTCATCATCATCATCATCTGATGTTTCTTCACTAGGACCAGCACCACCCTTTCGAGAGTGCATAGAAACTTTGGACTCTCTGAGATACTGCTGAAAATCTGGATCTTGATCATCCACTAGCAATGCATCCTCATCATTGGGTAGCTCCTCCTCAGCCGCTAGAGATGAAAGCAAGTTATCCATAAGACCGCGAGTGTGATGGTGTTGAGGCAAGGTGCTCAAATTTGTCTCCTCACCTGGAGCCTTCCCTTTTTCCTTAGTCACATCCTACCAGATTTCCTTCACAACTTCCTCAATAATGTCCACCCTTTTTGCAGAGTTTTGTGATGCTTTATGTCACTCCCTTCATGGCCTTTTTGATAGATTCCTCAATCAACCTGGGAAACTTGAGTGCCAAATCATTCAACTACCTTTCATGATTATAGGTTTTGTCTATCAAATCCTGGAGACCACTCTTGGTTAATGGTCCTCTGGGTGCAGAAGCTATTGGGGTATGTGCTTCTCAGGCTGCCCGAGAAGGAGAGGAAACAGTTGCTTCAGCATCGAATTTATCAACTTCAACTTCCCCCAATGGCTCAGTCCTGCGCCTCTTAAACCTGGGAGCATCCCTGTCTGTCTTCCTATCAAGGTCAATCATCCCAATAGCATGTGTAAACTTGTCACAGCTGAGAAAGGGGACATCAGCTTTAGCACAAATTTTATTAATAAGCACTGGTAAGGTCAATGAATCACTTCATTTGCGAGCTTTCCTCCTTATCACCATAGTTTCTATCTCCCCAAAGTTGACATGCTCACCCATCATAATAGCAACAATCAGAATGGCCCTATCCTGGGTTATCTTCTAATCATTCTGTGAGGGCAGAAAACGAATGTGAACAAGGTCATACCAGATATGAGCTTCGAAGTAAAAGGATCTCCTCGGAATATCACCCCCATAGTAGCCCAGAGAGGGATGTCATGAAAAGTAATAGTGTATATCTCATGATATGGCTTTTGCTCGACAGATAACCTAGTCAAGAGTGCAGGGACAAGATCGATTGGATGACTCCAATAGATGGCATTGATAGAAGCTGGAGTGACAGAAACTTTCTTGCCTCGGATGACAACTAAATACAAGTTAGGGAACCTCTCCACGTTTCCCTTATATCCATTGAAGTCTTTCTTGGCTTGATAAGCAGCAAAGAACTCCCAAACTATTTCTTCGTAGTACCCCCCGGGTACATCTTGAAATAGTTTCCACTACTATTTGGCAAATTGTTTATGGATGGTAGGTAGCTCCACCCCAACTGCACCCAAGTTGAATATCTACTCCACATTGAAGGTTCTATTCTTGTCCCGGTCATAGATGACCTTCATGTCTTCAACCCCAAATTGAATTCTCACCTCTTCCACAGCTAATAGTTTCTTTTGTTGGCGCCCTGTGTTACCCCTGTTAAAATACATCATATGCACATGGAGATTGTGAGTACCAAAGAGCAAAACAGACTCTTTTTGTATTTTTGATATATGTAAAAGAGGAAAAACTAGAAAGAAGTTAACTAATTAAAAAGAACGGAATTCAAAGAAGTAGAAAAATGAAGTAGATAACTGATGGCTGATGTGGACGACATGTGAACTACACAAGGCATAGTGCACGTTGCACATGACATCGCATGAGATACCTGAAATTTTTCAACCCCTTGTCTTCTTGTGTGTTAAGCATGTGATTCGCAGAATAACACGTATGGAATGCACTTGGCAACAAGCACCACACCAATAATCCAACAATTTAAATAATAGGGCTAAGCATTTGGGGCCAAATCATATGTGTACTCAGACTTCCCCAAAATACATTATCATAATTCAAAACAACAGAAGAACTCAATGACTTGCCATAACAAAGACGTTACCCCATCTATCATCGAGAACATCAAGCCTTCTATTGTTCACAATTAGGCGCAGCATTCAACAACAATTCTTACCTCCCCACAGAAGATCATACACCCAACAAACTATTCAACATAGAACATAGGCATAAGAGTAGTAACAAATTTTAGTCCCAAACATCAATTCTCAACCAAAACCTCATGAAGATGATGATTTGTTCTTAAGAATGACATGACCCAATCTATCATAGGGGGGCCAAATCATGCACCAATCAAAAGAGAGTTACTTAGACTTCACCCTAAACAAAGATTTTTAAGGAAATAAATCACTACAATCAACATGAATTATCATAATATCAAGTTCTACAGAGTTGATCCTAAGCAAAATCATTAATACAACCCAAAATTGGGGACCTAAAAATTTTGGATCTTACCCAAAATCAACATAGCAATTCTACAAAGCATGCTTCACACTCTGAGTTCCCAATCTACATAAAAACATGAATTTAATGTTGGGGAACTTACCATAAGTGAAGATTAGGAGAAGGGAGGAAAAAATTGAAGTTTTGCAAGGTGCAGCAATTGTGACCCATGGTTTTACCAGGAGAAAGCAACGGCGGTGGCAGGTGGTGCTGCAGTGGAGAGGTATCGGTGAGAGAAAGAGAAGATTTTGGGAGAGTTTGGAGGATTTGTGGAGGATTTTTGGAGAGAAGTTATGGAAGTTTTGAAGAATATGGGAGAAAAGGGGTGAAGATGGCGATTTAAAAGAGAAAAAGAAGAAGAAAAATCATCGGGTGTGTCTCCAGGTTGGGTCGGTCAATGGGTAGGTAAATAAAATTTTAAAACTTACCTGGGTGCACCACGATGTGCGATTCATATAAGCCTTTGTGCGGACCGCATGTTGCATCGCACCATACCATTTCACACCTAAACTTTGTCCAACTTTCTATTTTGTTGTGCCATTGAGGTGCGACGCGCACAAAGGCTCGTGCGAAATACACAACCTGGCGTACGTAATCTCCAACTTCAAATTTTTCCTTCAGTTTATTTCTTTGGGATATGGTGGCCTGTGAAATACGCACAAAAGCTCGTGCAGATTGCACGGCCATCCGTACATCCCTTTTTTGTCTCATTGTTCCACATTGTCATTTTTCCTCTCCATGCATTCCTAAAACAAACCAAAAACAAAGTAAAAACACTTGGGTTGCCTCCCAAGAAGCGCATGATTTTATGTCACGGCTCGACAATAGAACCTCAAACCTTAGTCGATGTTAGATAGCATGCCAATTTGGTTGGCATGGCCCCACCCAAGAAGGGGAATTTCTCCTTCAACGTCCTCAAAACATCATCTTGTTGTCGACTTGGAAACACCTCAAACTTAGGCGTCTTGCCTATTTCACATTCTTCAAGGGCATAATCAAGCTTGCCCTCAAAATCTATCACTTAAACTACCCGCAATTCATCCAGAGGCTTTGTGGGTTGGAAAACATTGAATGTCACTACCTTACTTCCCACTCAGAATTTGAGTTCTCCGAGTTCAACATCCACAAGGTCTCTCCCCATAACAAATAATGGTCTCCCCAAAATGATGGTCACCTAAACATCTACTTCATAATCAAAAATCACGAAGTCCGTCGGGACAATAAGCTTGTCGACCTTCACCAATACGTCAAATAGGATCCCTAACAAATGCTTATGGACCTATCATCCATGAGTAATCGCATAGATATAGGTTTGGGCGTACCAAATCCTAACTTCTTGAGGATCACTAGGGGCATCAAGTTGATGCTTTCCCCTAAGTCAGACAAGGCTTTACAGAACACAAACAACCCAATAGTGCAAGGTATGGTAAATGCACTCGGGTCATCCCAATTTTTAGCAAAATTACTTCTCATTACAGCGCTACAGCTGTGTGAGATCTCAACGGTGCCCACATTGACAATCTTCTTCTTCTTAAGAAACTCTTAAAAGAATTTAGTGTACCCCATCATCTGTATTAAGGCTTCAACCAAAGGAATATTTATAGAAAGTTTGTTGAATATGTCAACAAACTTATTAGATTTGTGCTCCTCCTTCTTTTTATTTAACCTTTGAGTGTATGGAGGAGGTTCCTTGGGTAGTATGGTCGACACACTTTGCACAATAGGAGGATCTTTCACAATATCTATGGCCTTTTGGGAAGGAGATTCAGTCTCCTCCCTCTCATCATCAATATCAACATTTGCTGGAATGTTGGGTACACCAAGCTTCACTGCAACTCCCGATTCTCCTACATCATTGTCAAGCTCAACATCTTCCGGCTCCTCAGTGTCCACAACACCAGGCTTCTTCACTATAATAGCCAGCTTATCAACCCCATCAACAATAGGCTCTTTCACTACACCACTTGTTCTTCCACTTCTAGTAATAATAGCCATAATATGAGCTTCATTTTTAGGATTAGTTGTGGTGTCACTATGAAGCATTCCCTTCATTCTCGGATTCATTTGAGTGGATAGATGGTTCATTTGAGCCTCAAGATGCTTGATTGAGGTCAAATGAGTGCTCACAGTTTGATGAAGCATTGAAACTTTTCTTTTTAGCTCACTAACCATGGTATTTGTTATTTCTACCTTTTTTAAAACCAAGGACAACATGTCCTCTATCTTTGAATTACCGGGATTGTTTGTAACAGGTTGATATAAAGAATATGACTTATTTAGAGGTACACATGGATTTGAGCTTCGATGATTGTATCTATCACCCTTTTATCATAGTCCCTCCAATTTCCATCTCGTTCCTTTTCCCTATTCCAACCTTGATTCTCATCCCTCGGGCGATAATACTCGGGATGAGAACCCGCCGACAAGTAGCAAAGTTTACCATCCACGATGGTCATTAGCTTATTATCACTAGCCTGGATCTCCGGTGTACTCGCAACATTCACGGTCTTAGCATTTTCGGCCCCCATCATATGCTTGGTCAATAAGTCTATTTGCATCATTATTTTGGCCATGGTCTCATCCCTCTCTTCATTCTTTCTCCGCATCTCATTTTTCAAAGAAGATATGATCACTCCCAAGGTAGGAACATCACCCTCCCTTATGTTCCAAGCTTTGTTAGTCTTGGTCATTCTCTCTAAAAGGGACGAGGCGAGAGCAAATTATAGGTCCGTGAAGGTACCACCACCTAAGTTGTTGGCTATGGACTTGTTCATTGAGTTCAAAGCCATATAAAATCTTTGTAGAAGGACATCATCCAGTAATTCATGGTTGGGATGCAACAATACTTTCTTTTTAAACCTCAACCATGCCTCGTGCAAAGGCTCATCAACAAGTTAGTGAAAGTCGGTAATCTTGTCCCTCAGCTGCATCATTCATGAGGGAGGGAAAAATCTAGTTATGAAAGCCTCTACCAACTTAGCCCAAGAAGTGATTGACCCATTCGGTAGTTCTTCCAACCACTCCGTGGCTTCCCCTGTTAGAGAAAAGGGGAATAGGCAAAGTCAAGTAGATTCTTGGGGAATGTTTTTGATGATGAAAGGTTGGGATATATCTACAAAGTTTCAGATGTGCCTATTTGCATCTTCGTGTGCTGCTCCTCCAAACATACCTTTTATTTGAATAAGATAGAGCGTAGTGTTGGTGACGTGAAACACCGCATTTCCAATCGTAGAGGTAGGTGGATTACACCTGCTCCTCCTTGAATTAAGGGTTCATTGGATGTGTCCATGAATCCGTTGACACTTCCGTTATCGCCCACTTCGCTCATGGGTTGTCTTCTCAACATACAAAAATAACAAACTAAATAAAAAGAACAAACACTCTACAAGGTGATTTCAATTCACAATCAAAAGGCTACTCAAACATAATTCCCTAGCAATTGCACCATTTTTGATAACACTCAAATGTACTCTCCAAAATAGAGGTAACGACGATCGTAAAGCAAAACAATATTTATATTAGCCGACGGGAGTCAGGGTCGATCCCACAGGGAATTGTAGCTTAGCCAAAGAGATTGTAGAAAGGACCTCACAACAAGAGCAGATTGTCAAAACAACAAATACTATAAAAGGGGGGAATTGGGAATCTATCACAATTCAATTCCAAACCAAAAAATAAAGTAAATGCAGGTGTAAACAAGAGAGAAGATGACAAGGGATGTGCTTCCGATGGGACTCGAACACGGGCCAAGGTACTTGCTCAAATGCATAAATCCTTACTAAATAACATAGGCATCATTGGTTTTAGGCATGATTGTTAATCTCTCGATCACACAATTATTTATCCAACGGTCTTTGTTCAAACACCATTGTTTAGGAATAAACCAACTAATATAAGTTTGGAAAGGTCACACTATCTCTAGCTTAGACCCTTAAATGGGTGTTTTCAGAAAATTAAGCTATTTCTAGCCTCAATCAAAGTAGAATCCCAAGTACCCACTAGCCATCTTACATCCGTAATTATGAACTCCTTTATCAAGCAAGAACACAATCAAGCAAATTAAATCAATGTTTGCAACCACTAATTTTAGAGCTAACATATTGTGAAATCACTACACCCATGTCATATTAGCAATTATAAACACAAAGAAGTAAGACCCGTACCCTTTTATCAAGTATGCATCATCAACACATCCCTAGAGAAGGAGACTCAGCCACTCATGCTAAAGGAAGAAGAATGTATACCCATAGGAAAATTCAAATTCCTTTTAATTAATTGTAGTAAGAATCCAATATCCAAGCTCAAATATACAAGTCCAACATTGAAGATTAAGAAAATGGATTGAAACCCTCTTTCTTGCCTTGGGAGAGAGACTTGCTTTAAAAACTGAAAACTATCAAAAACTCTGAAAAACTATACCCAGATTGGGTTTTAGAATGTTCCTAATTCTTCATAAAAAAGTGGACAAAATTTCCCCTCGGGAGCTATGCGTCATGATGTGTTGTTCGCAGGTCTTGTTGTGTGCATTGTATAGCTCTAATTCTGTGGACCAGAGACTTGGCTCATACTTGCAGCTTCGTGCAAAGTGGGGTGCAGTTTGCACCAAGCCTTGTGTGTGTCGCACGGGCGCCGCACCCCCTTAATAGATTTTTCTCTTCTTCTGAGCATTCATATGGAGGGAGGTGTGGACGGCACCAAGTATTATGTATGTTGCACGAGGTCCGCACCTCAAGGCAGAATCTTTATCTCACTTTGTCACTTAACACTTCAACTCTTTTTGAGCTCTTTGGGGTCCAATTCCTTGTTTTCTATCTTTGACCAAGAATAACTTAATTCATGTCAATAAAGGCCATAAGAACCTTTAAATCTTATCAAAACATGGTAATAATTTATCGTTAAAGTCTCAATAATTTGGTGGATTATCGACTTATCAGCTAACACCAGAATGAAACAAAAACGCAAGAACATCAAGAAATGACGGAAGATAAGTTAAACAAGCATAAATAAAAAGGAAGGGAAGAGAGAATAAAATACACAAGACTCCTTTAAGACTCGGTGTCAGTCAGTACAAGTGCTACTACAACTTAGATGAGCTAGATAGATACAATAAAATACAGAACAATCTCTGAAGGTACAATAGAACATTAGTCCACAAATAGAGGGAGGTGGATCAACTCCGATCGCCAAGAGCATACCCTATATCTCTGATCAGCAACTCTGTACGAGGACAACATCAACAATGATAACTTATGCTAGGATTTGCATCAGGAAAAAGATACAGAAGTATAGCATGAGTACCAAAACATGTGATACCCAGTTGGCATTATAGGCCGACTGAGCTCAAATATGATATAAGAATAATAAAATGTGAATATAGACCCAAGGGTAAAAAAAGGGGTTAGAAGGAAATAATAGGTCATAACTAGATAATAAGGAGAAGTACGAGTAAATAACACAAAAGGCGTAAATCAATAATCTAGTTATAACCTAGCCGAAATCCTATAAGCCCAAAAGGTGCAACCAACACAGAATACTAACTACAAACTAAGCTACGATAATAAAGATATGCGAAAGAACACCATGATATGTAATATGAAATGAATGTGATGATATGTGGCTAATGCAGTAATGAATAAAACCTTGAGTCATTTCATGGGCTGCTGGAGCTCATCAATAATACCATGCCATAATACCTGGAATATCCTCTCAGATCGCCTGAGCTTATCAGTACATATATGAACACCACATTGTAGAACCCCGTATGCACACAAGGGCCTATCGGAGCTTACAAATATTCTAACAGATCAATGGAAATTAAGGTTCGAGGCCATCTCTCAGGCCCAATGCATATATAGTAGTAGTTTCTGACTCAAAAATCAGTAAAATAATGAGCTACAATTCCTCTTTATTATCACTAGTTTTATAATAAAAGCATTTGTTTCCCCTTTTTTATAACTGCAATCAGTGATGGTAGTCCCCGGAGCTCTAACCATTCGAAAAAAGGTATTTTGGGTTTAAAAGTTAATAATTAGCTTAAATCGGTGAAATCTTTCCTTAATTTAGAAATCATTAGTTGAAAAGAAGGATTTCCTAATCAATCCATCAATTAATTAATTATCCGTCATCTCATAACATAACCTAAACATATGCGGAATACATATCTAGATACATATAAATGCACAGAGTTAAACCAAGATAGGGCGATTCACCCTTCATATCGAGATTGTACTAACCTGGGATCTAGCTAGCCCAAACCACCATCTAATTCTATGCTAAGGATCCCTAATCTAAAAAACTCAACCCCAAGAAGCCTAAACTAAGCTAAGGCATCTGACCTTAATCCCAAGGATGCTACACTGTCTATGCCAAGTCTTCTGGGAGAACTGCCTATACTAAGGATTTGCTAGCCCAACTCTATTCTAAGGCTCCTAAGTCACCTATAAGGATTAAAATGCCTACTCAGAACTGTATCAAACCAAAAGATCCCACCAGCCATTAGCAAATTATTATACCCATACCTTATACGAGTAAAGTCTTGAAATAAGTAAACCATAACCTACCTGGAAGTTGAACACGCGCTCCCGAACCCACTACCCTAGAGCTTATCTCTCCTGAGAAGCCTCTAACAGCTGCTACACTATCATAACAGTATCTATAAATTAAAACATGAAGAACGACACCCATATTGCTATGCAAAAAAATCAGGCCGAAAATTGGTTCAAAAATCAACCCTTGGGGCCTATGCAATGAAAGAAAAATTAAAAAACACAATTATGTCCCTCATGGGACAAGTATCACATGCTCAAAATTTTAGCATGATCCGCCTACCATTTCATTCTCAAATCAGTCCCAAAACATAAGAGAAAACAAGAATTTAAGAGGAGAATTAACGGAAGAATAACGGAGGATAACGTGAATTTAAAGACGGGAAAATAAGTAGGGAAAATAATAATGACTTACCATAAACGCTGGAGATAATCAAGGCTCAAAGTTCCAGCTTTCAAGCTCTATTTTAATGGAAGATTTCGAAAACAATAAGGAGAAACAAAGTTGGAAAATATAAAGTGTTAGCCAGAACTTATGTGCATGCGGCCAGACCTTATGTGCATGCAGCCAAGCCATTGCGCATGTGGCCTCGCGTACACAGCTACGCACTCGCACACGCACAAGGCAGCCGAAGACAGAGCCGAGCAGGCCTTCAGCGCGCACACGGGCTGTCCACCGCGCATGCAGGCATCGCATACACGGCCAGGCCCTCGCGCATGTGAAGGGCAAAAGAGGCCATGCCCGGCGCCCCTTCTATGTGCATGCAACCAACCCCCCATGCACGTGAAGGGTTGGGTATTACTGCAGCATTTGCAGTAAAAATACCAACTCCAACAATGTCTGGATGGACACTCGAGATTCATTCGGAACCCCTCGATCACAAACCAAACATGCTCCCCAACTAGAAATGGCAATTTAGAAACAACAGAATGAACGAAATTCCTAATAGAGATTGTTTTGATGAAAAGTGGACCCCACACCCAAAAGTCAATTTTAACCAAAAGGAACCCAATAGCCCAAAACGAATTCAAAAGCCTCAGGACTCAAACGAAAGGTCCCACTTGCCTAAAGTCAATGTTCCACATCTAACAGCGCTAACAGAATTTTCATCTGAGACTGTCTTCTTCGAATGTTGACCAAAGTTAACCCTCTAATCCTTAAGAGTTCCAAAAAAGGGAATCTCTTCTAAAACACAAATGAACAGCCCGAGAACTGAACCGCCACTTCCGACAAGTCATAAATGAATTATAGCCATAGCAGGAAAACTCGAAATGCAAAAAATGCATGAAATCAGAGAAATAACTTGGAGGGTCATTACAACATCCACTACTAAAATAACTTTTGTCCTCGAAAGTCAATAAATAGAAAGCACCTGCAGAATTGGAATAGAAAGCACCTGCAGAATTGGAATAGAAAGATATTGGGCCCGTATATCGAGCTAAGCTTCATAAAGAGCCTCCTCGATCGGACAATGACCCACAAAGTTATATCAAAGGAAATCTTACTAAAACCTTGAATTCTGACCAACCTGACCAGGATAGCAACCAAAATCTAACTCAAAAGCTAAACGGTATGTTAACTGTACCGAACCCATAAAACCATAAGAAACTCAACCGGAGAGCACCAACATAACCAAAAACCATGAAAACCAAGGCAATCATCAAACAGAACCGGTAAGCAGGCTAACTCTAAACACAAAACCCACTTTCTCAAAATTCTAACCCAAGCTATAGTCGAAACATCAACTAACCCATCAGAAGGTTATGATTTCTACCATACTCTACATCTAATGAAGTCATCTGAAAACTCAACTTCTACCAAAACCGAACACTGGTCCCACTAACCTTTGAAATATGCAACACCTACCCGTAGCATACCCTCTAAAATTAGATTAGTTTGCTCTGACTTACAATCGGTTCGCAAATGGACAACTATGCTAAGCTCACCCAGATTCCCCAAACTTGTCTGGAACAACCATCAAAGACTCAATTCCAAGCAAAACACCATAGTCAGAAATGATATAGCCAGGCACCCCATGCTGAAGAATAATCTTCAGAAAGTAGATTCTGAACTAAACTCTCTGAACTGCACCAGGTCTGGTGTGGTAGAAAGTGAATAGGCTAGGTCAACCTATCCGAGAAGACCCCAATGACACAAAATTCTTACAAGAAATGAAGTGAGCATGCCACGAAGTCCATAACCAAAAACCAACTCCAAAAACTTAGGAATTCCACTATGGCCCCCAATTCTCAATGCACAAACCAGATCTAAGAATCTGCCCTACTGTACCGATACCCAATCAACTAGCTCCTAGGAACCTCATTATGTGACAACCTTTAGCCCTCGATGGAAAGAGTCTGAACCGACAGTTGGAGGAGTAAGTGGCCTGGGAACTCTAGCCACGAATCTGAGAAGGGACACCTGAATCTGTATCATTAAAATATGCAGCACAAAATGCGTCAGTACTATGGAATATACCGAGTATACATGAAATGCATAAATAAGATAGAAACATGCTTTAAAAAAATGTACTTAGACAGGATCCATACATAATAAGGTATCATGAGTAAATAGCATAATGGAAATATAAAACATGAAGTAAAAGCCAATCTATAAGGAAAGAGTTCATAAAGCTTAGAAAACTTGAACACATACATATGGGAGTTTCTTAAAATGGACTTGAGACCATCTGAGCTTACATGGAATCTAACTATATAACCCTAGTTAGCAAAGCTGACTTGAACCTTGACAAGGGATGAGTCACCATACCCAACTATATAACCCTAGTTGGCAAACCTCCCTAATGCCCATAAGGACACATGACACCATTCATAAAGATGTGGAACCACTCTTATAAGCCTATAAGGCACATATCATTTTATAACCTACGATGGCAACGTAGTTTCTGGATTTGTATAATCGAACACTCATCGCTCAGTGCTAAATACTACTCCCAAAACATGCACATATAGCTCATCATTTCATAGTGGCACCATCTCATGCCAAATCTTATTCATAAAGCATGAAAACACATCGGGCATCATGCAAATTTTCATATCATAGTTCATACAGCTAGGCATCGCCATAATTCAAAACATGCTTTTCTTCCTCAATTCATACTTGAAGAATTAGGCATGCAATTTCATAAATACACAAAGGCCATGATATCTAATCATGCCAAGTTTCTCTTAAAAACATGCAATTTCATAGATTCATGCTAGAAATCAATTCTCATACTTGGGCTTTTAAAACCAATGAAGGAATCAGGAACAAGTCATGTAAAACCAATAAGAAACCATAAATTTAAACCTAGAAACTGATTTCATAAGTTTTCTCCAAAATTAGATCAAAACCCTAATTTCATAAATTCATACTTCAACATAAGAATTGGGGATTTTAGGTACAAGGGTAAAAGGAACCCATTACTAAATACCCACATACCTTGAGTGAAGATAACCCACTTGAATTGAAAAGATATAGGAGGCTTGATCTAAAAGCTTGATACCTTGAGCTTGGGAAGATTCTTTTTCCTTTTTGAGAGAAGAGTGAAGTAATGAGAAGGAACTTAGGCTAATAAGGGTGGAAACCCTACTTGAAATAGCCAAAACGACCTTACTTAGGAGTTAAAAGGGTTGGAAATAACCATGATGTCCCTGGGATTTAACTTAGAAAAATCAGGAAAAGAGACAGCTTCAGGTTCTATGGATTGGTTCCATAGGTCGTCATTTGGATGATGACTCGTGGTTCCAATTCGTGGAACCTGGTCATCTGGACAGTCTGCAGAAGACAGTCTATGACTCGACAGGACGGATCCGTTGTTTGAATAATGGGTCATCGAAATTGAGTCATGGAATATGGGATAACCTATCCCTCTGATCTTTTTCCACGAGTCAACAGGATGGACCCATCGTTTGAACGATGAGTCGTCATCTGGACTGATGGTTATTGTGGTCACTATCAGCCTACAAGTTGATTCCACGAGTTGGAATCATAACCCGTAGAATGAACTACGATCTATGAAAACCACTCGTGGTTCTCAGACTTGAGGGCAAACCAGCAGAAGGCAATCCACAGATCCATTCCGTGACCCGTGGTTCTAACCACGGTATGTGGTTTAGACCCGTAATCCCTGGAACATTAATTTTCTGATACTTTTTAACTTAGATAGCTGGATATGTTTTCGAGGTGTTATAATATCTCCCCCTTAGGATCATTCATCCTCGAATATAGACTAAACAAGGAAAACTGAGGAGAAAACAGCCCAACCAAACATCAAAACATGGAAATCAAAGAGTAAACATAAAACTAGAACTTTTCAACTTGAAAACATGATAAACTAACTTCGTAAAATATGGATGCATGCTAGAATCATGAGAGGAACTGATTGAGTAGAATCGTAGGGACATAGTAAAGAGAAAACTAGTACCTCAAGCTAAAACTGAATTGGAAGGAAAGAGATGAGGATATTTGGCCTTCATGGCCTCTCTTCCGCTTCCCAAGTAGCACCCTCTACATGCTGATTCCGCCAATGGACTTTCACCGAAGTGACTTCTTTGTTCCTCAACCTCTGAATCTGACGATCAAGGATCTCCATAGGAACCTCCTCATAGGTGAGACTATCCTTCATACCCACATCCTCCAAAGGGAAAATCAAGTTCAGATCACCAACACACTTCTTCAACAAGGAAACATGGAAAACTGGATGAACCGCTTCCAACTCCATTGGAAACTCCATCTCATACGCAACGCTACTAACTCTCCTCAAAATTTGATAAGGACCTACAAAATGGGGACTAAGTTTTCCTTTCTTGCCAAACCTCATCACACCCTTCATGGGTGACACCTTAAGGAAAACCCAATCATCAACTTCAAATTCCAAATCCTTTCTCCTCACATCCGCATAAGATTTTTGTCGACTCTGAGAGGTATTCAACCTTTCCCAAATAAGCTGAACTTTTTCCATGGTCCCATGCACAGAATCTTGACCAATAAAGGCTGCCTCACAAACCTCAAACCAACCAATAGGAGATATACACCTTCGGCTATAAAGGGCCTCATACGGATCTATCTGGATGCTAGAATGAAAAATGTTGTTGTAGGCAAACCCGATAAGAGGTAAGTGATCATCCCAATTACCTTTGAAATCAATCACATATGCTCTCAACATATCCCCCAATGTCTGAATGGTACGCTCTTCCTGGTCGTCTGTCTGAGGATGAAAAGTTGTGTTAAGCTTCACCTGGGTACCAAGACCTTTCTAAACTGATCTCCAAAATTGAGATGCAAACTATCTCCCAAATGTAGAGTCTGGCATAGTCGTCTGCTGAATCAGTAGTCTTAACAGCCAAGAAGTGGGAAGATTTGGTCATCCAGTCGACAATCACCCAAATGGAATCATGTTGCCTTCGAGTATGAGGCAAACTAGTAATGAAGTCCATATATTTTGCTTCCCATTTCCAAGTGTGAAGGTCAATATCTTGAATTATGCCACTCGGCCTTTGATGTTCCACTTTGACTTGTTGACAGTTGGGACACTTAGCCACAAACCCGGCTATGTCCTTCTTCATACCGTTCCACCAAAAGACTTCCCGTAAATCATGGTACATCATAGTGGCACCCAGATGGATGGAATATCTAGAACTGTGAGCCTCAGTCAAAATCTGCTGTCTCAAACCATTAATATCTAGTACTCATAAACGACCCTGATAGGGAAGCACACCATCTCCCCCTTCGGAGAAAACCTCAACTCGTTGCTGATGAACTGCACCCTTAAGCTGAAGTAAAACTTGATCATTGTCTTGCTTTGCCTTCACCTCAGCTACTAAGGAAGATTCGGAACCATTTTGCACAATCACACCACCTTCGATCGAGTCTATAAGGCGAACCCCCAACCGAGAAAGCCTATGAACCTCTTTAACCAATTCTTTCTTTCCCTCTTCAATAGAAGCTACACTTCCCATGTAAAATCTACTCAAAGCTTTCGCCATAATATTGGCCTTACCCGGATGGTAAAGCACACTCATATCATAATCCTTAAGAAGTTCCAGCCATCTCCTTTTTCGCAAGTCTAATTCCTTTTGAGTGAACACATACTGAAGACTCTTATGATCGGTGAATACATCCACATACACACCATTCAAGTAATGTCTCCAAATCTTCAAAGCAAAGACTACGGTTGCCAACTCAAGATCATGAGTAAGATAGTTCTTCTCATGAGTCTTAAGTTGTCTCGAAGCATAAGCAATCACCTAACCACGCTGCATCAGAACACAACCCAAACCAATCCTAGAAAAATCACAATACACAACAAAATCATCTAAGTCCTCGAGTAGATCTAACACTGGAGCGGTGGTCAATCCAGTCTTCAGTTCCTAAAAACTTTTCTCACAAATATCGGACCACTGAAATTTTACCTTTTTCTGAGGCAATCGGGTCAAAGGGGCAGCAATGGAAGAAAACCCCTCCACAAACCTCCTGTAGTAACCAGCCAAACCCAAAAAACTCCTAATATAAGTCGGGGAAGTAAGTCTAGGACAATTCTTTACTGCCTTTATCTTTTATGAATCAACCGGAATACTATCTTTAGTCACAATATGACCCAGAAAAGTAATAGACTGCATCAAAAACTCACACTTGCTAAACTTAGAAAACAACTATCTATCCTTGAGAGTTTGCAACACAACTCTCAAGTGATCCACATACTCCTCCTCACTCCGAGAGTAGATGAGGATATCATCAATGAAAATAATCACAAATGTATCCAAATACTGTCTGAACACACAGTTCATCAAATCCATAAAAGCTGCAGGAGCATTTGTTAGACCAAAAGACATCACAACAAATTCATAATGACCATACCGAGTCCTGAAAGTTGTCTTTGGAATATCACACTCTCTAACATGAAGCTGATAATAACCGGATCAAAGGTCGATCTTGGAGAAGAAACTAGCACCCTGAAGCTGATCGAACAAGTCATCAATCCTAGGAATGGGATATTTATTCTTGATTGTGACCTTGTTCAACTGACGGTAGTCAATACACATTCTAAGAGAGCCATCTTTCTTTCGAACAAACAAAATTGGGGCACCCTATGGAGGAATTCTAGGCCTGATGAAACCTTTATCAAGAAGATCCTTCAACTGATCTTTCAACTCTTTGAGTTCTGTGGGAGACATCCTATAGGGAGGAATAGAGATAGGATTCATATCTGGGAGAAGATCTATCCCAAAGTCTATCTCCCGCTCGGGAGGTACTACGAGCAAATCCTTGGGAAACACTTCTTGAAACTCCCTCACAATAGGAATAGACTGATGGGATGGGGTTTCAGACTCCTTGTCCATAATCCTCACTATGTGATAAACATACCCCTTTGAAATCATCTTCCTAGCCTTAAGATAAGATATGAAATGCCCTTTCGAGGAAGGGGGACTACCTTGCCATTCTAAAATGGGTTGATTAGAAAACTTGAAACTGACAACCCGAGTACGACAATCAACAGAAGAATAAAATGCATACAACCAATCCATGCCCAGACTGACATCAAAATCGGTCATCTCCAACTCTACTAGATCCGACGAAGTGACTCTATGAAGGACTAAGATAGGGAAAATTCGGTAGATTCTTTCAGCTAGGACTGACTCACCAACAGTAGTAGAGATACTAAAGGGTTCTAAAAGTAATTCGGAACCAACTTCAAACTTTCATGCCACATAAGGGTCACAAAATATAAGGAGGCACCGGGGTCCCACAAAGCATACATATCGAAAGAGAGGACTTTCAACATACCAGTAAAAACATCTGGGGAACCCTCCTGATCCTGACGAGAGGACATGGCATAAAGGAGGTTCTGGCGCTTACCACCAGAACTAGAGGTTGTGCCCTGCTGGGATGGTCGACCTCCTAAAGTTGCTGGGGTAGACTGAGTCCTACCACCTCCCTGCCCCTTCTTAGCTGAAGGGCAATCTCGAATACGATGTTGAGCCTGACCACATCCATAGCAACTACATGAATAAGCCAAACACTCATCATAATAACTCTTCCCACACTTGGCACAACCTGGATATGAAGATCACTTAACAACGCTACCCTGAGACTGGGAATAGAAAACAGATCCTCTACCATCCTGATCATGACGAGGCTTCTGAGCCTGGGTAGGAGCACTAGCAGAAGAATGAATAGATCCTGATGACTTCTTCTAGAAAGAAGAGGGATGTCTACCTCCGGACCTGTGATGACCAAAACATGATCCCTCGGATCTAACGCTCTTGTTCTCCCTTGCCATCTCCCTAAGCTTTTCACCCTCAATCTGATGGGCATGAGTCATGAGTCGGGAGATGTTCATATCACTCAACAACAAAGCAGACCTACACTATTTCTTCACCACATCAGAAACCCCGTATATAAACATGATTATTTGGTCATGCGGGTCTGCTACTATGGAGAGAGCATATCTAGAAAACTGAGTGAAATTTAGACTATACTCTTGCACCGACATCGAACCCTGTCTCATGTTTACAAATTCCTCCACCAATGCTTTCCTCAACTCTCTGGGAAATAACCTATCAAGGAAGGCCCTCTCAAAACACTCCCACATCATGAGGAACGCGTCCCTTACCCTAGTCTCCTTCCATTGCGTGAACCAAATATGAGCCACATCCTTGAGTTGATAGGATGCAAGCTCAACACAATCAACCCCAACCACTTGCATAACTTCAAATATCTTCTTCTCTTCATCAATAAAGTTGAGCGGGTCCTCACTCACTTTTGAACCCCAAAATTCAGGTGGGTTCATCTGGACAAAGTCACGAACTCGAGCCGCTACCCCACCTTGAGGGTGGACTGGGGCAGAAACTGATTGATTGGCTTGAGTGACCAAAGTCTGGGCTAGCAAATGGATGGCATTTCTGAACTCCTCATTTATGACATCGGGAACCAGAACGGGAGGAACAGAATTCTGAGTGGCTCGGGGAAGCATTGCACATCGAGGAGGCATAGTATGAAACGTATATGATAAGGATTAGAGGAACATTAAAGTTAAGCTCTATCGCATGACATGATCACAAAAGAAGTGAAGTTTTCCTAAGACACCTCATAGCTTCCCTCTCATATGTGTGGTGTGCTTCACACACATGAAAAAGACTCTACTCGATGCGGCTTTCAGACATCCTAGAACTATTAAACCTGAGGCTCTGATACCAAGTTTGTCACGCTCCGAGGTTACACCCTAGACGTAACATGGGACTTAGGATCACAAGGATCCCAAGCTAACCCTTGGTCATAGCATTCTCAAGCAAACATAAACGAAACATAGTGGAAGCATCAAAGCTAAAGATAGAATAGCATATGATGGATGGTCGAGTCAAAAGAGATACGACACCCACGAGGAATTACATACGGTATATGTCTGAAAGCCTCTAATCATAACATAATGAGTTGCTAGGACAAGACCCTAGCAAACTCAAAGTACAGAAATAAAGTCAACATAACTAAGAACATGACTAGTCCTCGACCTAAGAGGACTCACCAATAGCTGGAGGAGTAAGTGGCCTGGGAACTCTATCCACGAATCTAGGAAGGGACACCTGAATCTGTATCATTAAAGGATGCAGCACAAAATGCGTCAGTACTATGGAATGTACCGAGTATACATGAAATGCATAAATAAGATAGAAATATGTTTTAAAAAAAAGTACTTAGACAGGATCCATACAGAATAAGGTATCATGACTAAATAGCATAATGGAAAGATAAAACATGAAAAAAAATCCAATCTTTAAGGAAAGAGTTCATAAAGCTTAGAAAATTTGAAAACATACATATAGGAGTTTCTTAAAACCGATAAGAGACCATGTGAGCTTACATGGAATCTAACTATATAACTCTAGTTAGCAAAGCTGACTTGAACCTTGCCAAGAGATGAGTCACCATACCCAACTATATAACCCTAGTTGTCAAAGCTCCCTAATGCCCGTAAGGACACATGACACCATTAAAAAAGACGTGGATCCACTCTCATAAGCCTATAAGGCACATATCATTTTGTAACCTACGATGGAAACGTAGTTTCTGGATTTGGAAAATTGAACATTCATCGCTCGGTGCTAAATACTACCCCCAAAACATGCACATATATGTCACGACCAAATTTCTCGGTCATGATGGCACCTACAACCTCCGGTAGGTGAACCAAACCCCGTAGCCTAGAACAGTTAGTAATGGGCTACTATCTAACAAATAAGCGGAAGAATAGTTAACAGGAGTATATATATATACATATGCGGAAACTAAACCAAACCCCAAGACCTGGTATCATAGTATAGAGCCAAAACTGCATACATGGAGTGCAAACGATCCAAAACAATATATACAGATGTCTCTGAATGGTAATAGAGTACATGAAGCAAAAGATAAACTAAAGCTAAGCTCCGATCGCCAAGAGCTCACCCTCAGCCTGAAGTAGTCCCCAACAGATCTCCAAGCACGAATCACAGCGATCTAACGGCGATGGACCACGCTAGGATCTGCACCCAAAGATGCAGGGGGTAGGGGTGAGCACCAAATGCAAAGCATAAGGTACCCAGTAGGTATCATAGGCCGACTGGGCACATATAAGATAAAAGCATTGTAACAGACAGAATAGAAGCAAGTAGTCACAGAAATCAACGAGAAGTACACAGGAACTAGCCCAGAGGGAAGTCAACAGAACCATATGTCAGGCCAGTAAGCAGAACATACACACCATAGGCACAGGTGAAAGTAAGAAACACGCACCTGGGGTCCTTGCAATAACAGTGTATACATAATAAGTTTACAAAATGGGCGGTATACCAGTAACCTCAAGTGTAAGAAGAGGGAAAGAGTAATGATAGGCATGCTCAGAGACATGAATCAAACTCAATTAATCATATCAATCTCAAATCCAGAACTAACAGTCTAGCAGGAACCAAGTTCATACTTAACCATAACAGGGAACAATTCTGTAAGTAAATAGAAAGAGTCTATCTACAGTCCCTCGGCCGCCCATACAACCGAGGAACACAAACAAGTGAAAAAAAACCCTCCGGCATCCCATACTACCGTAGCGTACAATCAACAAACAACAAACAAGGGTGGAGCCTCGAACAATGAATGATATGATGCATGAAGATCTCAAGTGAAATGGTATCTCAGTATGTACCTCCTTCGGTGCTGATCCGGCCCAGCAGGTAGGTTCCATGGAAAGACACTGCCCGTATACCTCTACTCTGCCGTATACCCCTTCTCCGGCACACGCAGCCCAAAGCCCCAGGCCCGGATGGCAAGGTCAATGGAGGTCCCAGACCCCATACTAAAACTCAGTATCAAACATGTCGTCCGGAAGCAAGTCTGGTATCAAGATAGAGACCTTGTCTCGAATATGCATGCCAGACCCTGTCCAGGACTAAAGTAGTAGGAAAATATCTCAAAAACCCCTCCAAGGGTGCCCGGGCATAACCGGGTCTAAACAGTAGAAAGTCATCTCAGGTGCTCGGTCCGACCGAGGCTAAAATTATCTCAAGTAGCAAGAAAACTCACTAGCACCCCGGCCCTGCCGAGTCTAGCGTTAATCGTAAAACTGGTGATTTAAATCATAATTTTACTTTATTTTACCCAAGAATATTCACAAGTTTAAATCAAACCATTTCCAAATTATTTCCATCAAAACGGGCCCCCGGGCCATGCAAGGTTTAGAAAATAGTGTCCGTAGGCCCGAAACCCAAACCGTAGTAAAACATGTATAAAACCATTTTATATGCATGAAAATGGTATGATCAAACACAATAGCTTCCCAGCAGCTTACAATCAACCTATCGACCCTGCACAGGCCCACAGCTACTCAGCAAGCATAACCAGCCTAGAAGGATAATTCTATGCCCGGGACTCGCGGACATTTCCAAAATCCCACCTTCTATGTTCCAGAGTCAGCAAGGCCTCACAGGACCACAAGGGTAAATAAAATATATCGGCAAATACTACAAGCAACGGAGAAACAAAAGAAGGCGGACATGAATAAAGCGGTCGAGGTTTGTGGTACCAACCTAATAAACCAACCCAAGGATGCCCATTAATACAATTTTATCCTATATATGCGGAGTCTAGGGAAAATAAACTGTAACCTACCTGTTGTCCGACGACAAGCTTGAACCTCTCCGAAAAATCCCCAACACGAAATCAAACTCTAACTCGGGCTTGAATAACTCGACGTAGATAATTGATTTCTTTTTTTTTTCAAATATCTTTTTCACCCAAACTCCTTGTAGTAAGTGTTTGTATGTTTATATAAGGAGCAGCTAACAACCATTGTTTCAGCAATGAAAATGGACTTTGCTAGTCCCCAATATACATAGTACACATGCTATAAATGACTTAAAAAGTCAACATAAGGGTGGGCAAGTGGCAGCCACTAATCCTAATATGGAAAGCTCACCACCTCATTAACAGGTTGTTGTCAACTCCCTCCACTTCCACGTGGGAGTGGGGTTGACACACCCAAGGATATTTTCGTTCCGTTATATAGGTATTCGGGTATTGCATAAGTTCGTGGTAAAATATATATAACTTTTTAAATATACCATAATTTATAGAAAATTATTTCGAATAAAACCTACTATATTATAATAATAAATTTTAACATAACTAAATTTACTATCTCCGTTAAAATATTACAATGTATAAAAACCTTATAAAATAAATACATATACAGTTATATCGCAACAAAAATATTTTTCATAAACCTTTAAAATATTTGAAAAGGTAATAATAATATAATTTTTACCAAATTCAACTTTTAAATAAAATATTTTCAAATACACGCGATGTTAATAAAATTCTTAAATTTAAGTTTGCAACTCACCATCGCACGATTTAGATACTAAAGAACTCTCTTGGAACCCTCCCTTATGTTTTCTCATTGTTTCGGAACTGAAATGGTGTTTTAAAACGTGAAGTTGAGGCTTAAATCGAGTTTAACCCGACCCGGTTCGCGACCCGGTTCGCAACCCATTTTCTGCCAGACAATCCGCGGTAAAATAGTCATAACTCTTTACTCCGAGATCAGTTGGATGTGAGGTTTTGTGTGTTGGAAACTAGACTCATAGACCTTCGATTTGGCATTTCGGGAGACTTCTAACTCTTTATATATTGAGAGAAAAGCTCCGAGACATTTTACCCAAAGTTCAGAAAATTTATTAAAGAAATTACAATAACTTTTGCCGACTTGCTTGACTTCAAAACTTATAATGCGACCAAACAAATGGATCCAACACCAAAATACCGGTCCTGACGAGCCTTAAGTGACTTGGGGCCGCTACAAACAAGCTCTAACGGTTCAAGGAAAACGTATACGTGGAAATAACCGGAAGGGTCATTACAATATAGCTCATCATTTTATAGTGGCACCATCTCATGCCAAATCTTATTTATAAAGCATGAAAACACATCGGGCATCATGAAAATTTTCATATCATAGTTCATACAGCTAGGCATCGCCATAATTCAAAACATGTTTTTCTTTCTCAATTCATACTTGAAGAATTAGGCATGCAATTTCATAAATGCATAAAGGCCATGATATCTAATCATGCCAAGTTTCTCTTGAAAACATGCAATTTCATGGATTCATGCTAGAAATCAATTCTCATACTTGGGATTTTAAAACCAATGAAGGAATCATGAACAAGTCATGTAAAATCAATAAGAAACCATGAATTTAAACCAAGAAACTGATTTCATAAGTTTTTCCCAAAGTTAGATCAAAACCCTAATTTCATAAATTCATAGTTCAACATAAGAATTAGAGATTTTGGGTACAAGGTTAAAAGGAACCCATTGTTGAATACCCACATACCTTGGGTGAATATAACCCACTTGAATTGAAAAGATATAGGAGGCTTGATCTAAAATCTTGATACCTTGAGCTTGGGAAGATTCTTTTTCCTTTTTGAGTGAAGAGTGAAGTAATGAGAAGGAACTTAGGCTAATAAGGGTGGAAACCCTACTTGAAATAGCCAAAACGACCTTACTTAGGAGTTAAAAGGGTTGGAAATAACCATGATGTCCCTGGGATTTAACTTAGAAAGTTCAGGAAAAGAGACAGCTTCAGGTTCTATGGATTGGTTCCACAGGTCGTCATTTGGATGACGACTCGTGGTTCCAATTCGTGGAACCTGGTCATCTGGACAGTCTGCAGAAGACAGTCTATGACTCGACAGGACGGATCCGTTGATTGAATAATGGGTCATCGAAATCGAGTCATGGAACGTGGGATAACCTATCCCTCTGATCTTTTTCCACGAGTCAACAGGATGGACCCGTTATTTGAACGATGAGTCGTCATCTGGACTGATGGTTATTGTGGTCACTATCAGCCTACAAGTTGATTCCACGAGTTGGAATCACAACCCGTAGAATGAACTACGGTCTATGAAAACCACTCGTGGTTCTTAGACTTGAGGGCAAACCAGCAGAAGGCAATCCACAGATCCATTCCGTGACCCGTGGTTCTAACCACGGTATGTGGTTTAGACCCGTAATCCCTGGAACATTAATTTTCTGATACTTTTTAACTTAGATAGCTAGATATGTTTCCGAGGTGTTACAATATCTCCCCCTTAGGATCATTCATTCTCGAATATAGACTAAACAAGGAAAACTGAGGAGAAAACAGCCCAACCAAACATCAAAGCATGGAAATCAAAGAGTAAACATAAAACTAGAACTTTTCAACTTGAAAACATGATAAACTAACCTCGTAAAATATGGATGCATGCTAGAATCATGAGAGGAACTGATTGAGTAGAATCGGAGGGACATAGTAAAGAGGAAACTAGTACCTCAAGCTAAAACTGAATTGGAAGGAAAGAGATGAGGATATTTGGCCTTCATGGCCTCTCATCCGCTTCGCAAGTAGCACCCTCTACATGCTGATTCCGCCAATGGACTTTCACCGAAGTGACTTCTTTGTTCCTCAACCTCTGAATCTGACGATCAAGGATCTCCATAGGAACCTCCTCATAGGTGAGACTATCCTTCATACCCACATCCTCCAAAGGGAAAATCAAGTTCAGATCACCAACACCCTTCTTCAACAAGGAAACATGGAAAACTGGATGAACCGCTTCCAACTCCATTGGAAACTCCATTCATACGCAATGCTACCAACTCTCCTCAAAATTTGATAAGGACCTACAAAATGGGGACTAAGTTTTCCTTTCTTGCCAAACCTCATCACACCCTTCATGGGTGACACCTTAAGGAAAACCCAATCATCAACTTCAAATTCCAAATCCTTTCTCCTCACATCCGCATAAGATTTTTGTCGACTCTGAGAGGTATTCAACCTTTCCCAAATAAGCTGAACTTTTTCCATGGTCCCATGCACAGAATCTTGACCAATAAAGGCTGCCTCACCAACCTCAAACCAACCAATAGGAGATATACACCTTCGGCTATAAAGGGCCTCATACGGAGCCATCTGGATGCTAGAATGAAAAATGTTGTTGTAGGCAAACCCGATAAGAGGTAAGTGATCATCCCAATTACCTTTGAAATCAATCACATATGCTCTCAACATATCCCCCAATGTCTGAATGGTACGCTCTTCCTGGTCGTCTGTCTGAGGATGAAAAGTTGTGTTAAGCTTCACCTGGGTACCAAGACCTTTCTAACTGATCTCCAAAATTGAAATGTAAACTATCTCCCAAATGTAGAGTCTGGCATAGTCGTCTGCTGAATCAGTAGTCTTAACAGCCAAGAAGTGGGATGATTTGGTCATCCGGTCGACAATCACCCAAATGGAATCATGTTGCCTTCGAGTATGAGGCAAACCAGTAATGAAGTCCATATATTTTGCTTCCCATTTCCAAGTGTGAAGGTCAATATCTTGAATTATGCCACTCGGCCTTTGATGTTCCACTTTGACTTGTTGACAGTTGGGACACTTAGCCACAAACCCGGGTATGTCCTTCTTCATACCGTTCCACCAAAAGACTTCCCGTAGATCATGGTACATCATAGTGGCACCCAGATGGATGGAATATCTAGAACTGTGAGCCTCAGTCAGAATCTGCTGTCTCAAACCATCAATATCTAGTACACATAAACGACCCTGATAGGGAAGCACACCATCTCCCCCTTCGGAGAAAACCTCTACTCGTTGCTGATGAACTGCACCCTTAAGCTGAAGTAAAACTAGATCATTGTCTTGCTTTGCCGTCACCTCAGCTACTAAGGAAGATTCGGAACCATTTTGTACAATCACACCACATTCGATCGAGTCCATAAGGCGAACCCCCAACCGAGAAAGCCTATGAACCTCTTTAACCAATTCTTTCTTTCCCTCTTCAATAGAAGCTACACTTCCCATGTAAAATCTACTCAAAGCTTCCGCCACAATATTGGCCTTACCCGGATGGTAAAGCACACTCATATCATAATCCTTAAGAAGTTCCAGCCATCTCCTTTGTCGCAAGTCTAATTTCTTTTGAGTGAACACATACTGAAGACTCTTATGATCGGTGAATACATCCACATGCACACCATTCAAGTAATGTCTCCAAATCTTCAAAGCAAAGACTACGGTTGCAAACTCAAGATCATGAGTAGGATAGTTCTTCTCATGAGTCTTAAGTTGTCTCGAAGCATAAGCAATCACCTTACCACGCTGCATCAGAACACAACCCAAACCAATCCTAGAAAAATCACAATACACAACAAAATCATCTAAGTCCTTGAGTAGATCTAACACTGGAGCGGTGGTCAATCCAGTCTTCAGTTCCTAAAAACTTTTCTCACAAATATCGGACCACTGAAATTTTACCTTTTTCTGAGTCAATCGGGTCAAAGGGGCAGCAATGGAAGAAAACCCGTCTACAAACCTCCTGTAGTAACCAGCCAAACCCAAAAAGCTCCTAATATAAGTCGGGGAAGTAAGTCTAGGCCAATTCTTTACTGCCTTTATCTTTTATGAATCAACCTGAATACTATCTTTAGTCACAATATGACCTAGAAAAGCAATAGACTGCATCAAAAACTCACACTTGCTAAACTTAGAAAACAACGGTCTATCCTTGAGAGTTTGCAACACAACTCTCAAGTGATCCACATACTCCTCCTCACTCCGAGAGTAGATGAGGATATCATCAATGAGAACAATCACAAATGTATCCAAATACTGTCTGAACACACAGTTCATCAAATCCATAAAAGCTGCAGGAGCATTTGTTAGACCAAAAGACATCACAATAAATTCATAATGACCATACCGAGTCCTGAAAGTTGTCTTTGGAATATCACACTCTCTAACACGAAGCTAATGATAATCGAATCTAAGGTTGATCTTGGAGAAGAAACTAGCACCCTGAAGCTTATCGAACAAGTCATCAATCCTAGGAATGAGATATTTATTCTTGATTGTGACCTTGTTCAACTAACTGTAGTCAATACACATTCTATGAGAGCCATCTTTCTTTCGAACAAACAAAACTGGGGCACCCTATGGAGAAATGCTAGGCCTGATGAAACCTTTATCAAGAAGATCCTTCAACTCTGTGAGTTCTGCGGGAGCCATCCTATAAGGAGGAATAGAGATAGGATTCTTATCTGGGAGAAGATCAATCCAAAAGTCTATCTCCCACTCGGGAGGCACTACGAGCAAATCCTCGAGAAACACTTCTGGAAACTCCCTCACAAAAGGAACAGACTGAAGGGATGGGGTTACGAACTCTGTGTCCATAACCCTCACTATGTGATAAATATACCCCTTTGAAATCATCTTCCTAGCCTTAAGATAAGATATGAAATAACCTTTCGAGGAAGGGGGACTACCTTGCCATTCTAAAATGGGTTCATTAGAAAACTTGAAATTGACAACTAGAGTACGACAATAAACAGAAGCATAACATGCATATAACCAATCCATGCCCAGAATGACATCAAAATCAGTCATCTCCAACTCTACTAGATCCACCGAGGTGACTTTATAAAGGACTGAGATAGGGAAATTTTGGTAGATTTTCTTTCGGCTAGGACTGACTCACCAACAGTGGTAGAGACACTAAAGGGTTCTAAAAGTCATTTGGAACCAACTTCAAACTTGCATGCCACATAAGGGGTCACAAAAGATAAGGAGGCATCGGGGTCCAACAAAGCATACACATCAAAAGAGAGGACTTTCAACATACCAGTAACAACATCTAGGGAACCCTCCTGATCTTGGCGAGATGACATAGCATAAAGGCAGTTCTAGCACTGACCACCAGAACAAGAAGTTGTGCCTTGCTGGGATGGTCGACCTATAGAAGTTGTTAGGGTAGACTAAGTCCTACCACCTCCCTGCCCCTTCTTAGCTAAAGGGCAATCTCAGATATGATGTCCAGCCTGACCACATCCATAGTAACTACCTGAACCAGCCAAACACTCACCATAATGACTCTTCCCACACTTGGCACAAGCTGAATATGAAAATCCCTTAGCAACAGTACCCTGAGATTGGGAATAGGAACCAGATCCTCTACCACCCTGATCATGACGAGGCTTCTGAGACTGGGTAGGAGCACTAGCAGAAGAATGAACAGATCCTGATGACTTCTTTTAGAAAGAAGAGCGATGTCTACCTCCGGACCTGTGATGACCAAAACTGAGTGAAATTCAGACTATACTCTTGCACCGACATCAAACCCCATCTCAAGTTTACAAATTCCTCCACCTACGCTTTCCTCAACTCTCAGGGAAAGAACCTATCAAGGAAGGCCCTCCCAAAATACTCCCACATCGTGAGTACCGCGTCCCTTACCCTTGTCTCCTTCCATTGTGTGAACCAAATATAATCCACATCCTTGATTTGATAGGATGCAAGCTTAACACAATCAACCCCAACCACTTGCATAACTTCAAAGATCTTCTTCACTTCATCAATAAAGTTGAGCGGGTCCTCACTCACTTTTGAACCCCAAAATTCAGGTGGGTTCTTCCGGACAAAGTCACAAACTCGAGCCGCTACCCCGCCTTGAGGGTGGACTGTGGTAGAAGCTGGTTGATTGTCTTGAGTGGCCAAAGTCTGGGCTAGCAAATGGATGGCATTTCTGAACTCCTCATTTATGACATCGGGAACCAAAATAGGAGGAACAGAATTCCGAGTGGCTCAGGGAAGCATCGCACGTCGAGGAGGCATAGTCTGAAATGTATTAGAGAAGGATTAGAGGAACATTAAAGTTAAGCTCTATCGCACGACGTGATCACAAAAGAAGTGAAGTTTTCGTAAGACACCTCATAGCTTCCCTCTCATATGTGTGGTGTACTTCACACACATGAAAAAGACTCTACTCGATGAGGCTTTTAGACATCCTGGGATTCTTGAACCTGAGGCTCTGATACCAAGTTTGTCATGCCCCGAGGTTACCCCCTAGATGTAACACGGGACTTAGGATCACAAGGATCCCAAGCTAACCCTTGGTCATAGAATTCTCAAGCAAACATAAAGGAAACATAGAGGAAGCATCAAAGATCAAGACAGCATAGCATAAGATATATGGTCAAGTCAAAAGAGATACGACACCCTTGAGGGGTTACATACGGTTTATGTCTAAAAGCCTCTAATCATAACATAATGAGTTGCTAGGACAAGACCCTAGCTAACTTGAAGTACAAAAATAAAGTCAACATAACTAAGAACATGACTAGTCCTCGACCTAAGAGAACTCACCAACAACTGGCGGAGTAAGTGGCTAGGAACTCTAGACACGAATCTGAGAAGGGACACCTGAATCTGCATCATTGAAGGATGCAGCGCAAAATGCGTCAGTACTATGGAATGTACCGAGTATACAGGCAATGCATAAATAAGATAGAAACATGCTTTAAAAAAACATACTTAGACAGGATCCATACATAATAAGGTATCATGAGTAAACACCATAATGGAAAGATAAAACATTAAGTAAAAGCCAAACTTTAAGGTAAGAGTTCATAAAGCT
Source organism: Jaltomata sinuosa (assembly GCA_003996215.1). Lineage (NCBI taxonomy): Eukaryota > Viridiplantae > Streptophyta > Magnoliopsida > Solanales > Solanaceae > Jaltomata > Jaltomata sinuosa. Next base: position 51,995 of record QJPP01004809.1, read on the forward strand.
TAGAAAACTTGAAAACATACATATGGGATTTTTTTATAATCGACATGAAACCATGTGATCTTACATGGAATCTAACTATATAATCCTACATAGAAAAGCTGACTTGAACCTTGCCAGGGGAAGAGTCACCATACCCAACTATATAACCCTAGTTGACAAAGCTACCCTAATGCCCGTAAGGACACAGGACACCATTCGTAAAGACGTGGATCCACTCTCATACGCCTATAAGACACATATCATTCTGTAACCTACCCTGGTAACGTAATTTCTAGATTTGGGTAATCGAACCCTCATCGCTCGGTGCTAAATACTACTCTCAAAACATGCACATATAGCTCATCATTTTATTGTGGCGCCATCTCATGCTAAATATTATTCATAAAGCATGAAAACACATCGGGCATCATGCAAATTTTCATATCATAGTTCATAAAGCTAGGCATCACCATAATTCAAAACATGATTTTCTTTCTCAGTTCATACTTGAAGAATTAGGCATGCAATTTCATAAATACATAAAGGCCATGATATCTAATCATGCCAAGTTTCTCTTGAAAACATGCAATTTCATGGATTCATGCTAGAAATCAATTATCATACTTGGGCTTTCAAAACCAATGAAGTAATCATGAACAAGTCATGTAAAATCAATAAGAAACCATGAATTTAAACCTAGAAAGTGATTTCATAAGTTTTCCCCAAATTTAGATCAAAACCCTAATTTCATAAATTCATACTTCAACATAAGAATTAGGGATTTTGGGCACAAGGGTGAAAGGAACCCATTGTTGAATACCCACATACCTTGGGTGAAGATAACCCACTTGAATTGAAAAGATTTAGGAGGTTTGATCTTGAAGCATGAGACCTTGATCTTGGGGGGATTCTTTTCTTTATTGGGAGAAGAGTGAAGTAATGAGAAGGAATATAGGCTAATAAGGGTGGAAACCCTAATTGAAATAGCCAAAACGACCTCACTTAGGAGTTAAAAGGGTGCGAAATGACCAAGATATCCTTGGAATTTAACTTAGAAATATCAGGAAAAGAGTCGGCTTCAGGTTCTACGAATTGGTTCCACGGGTCGTCGTTTGGATGACAACTCGTGGTTCCAATTCGTAGAACCTGGTCATCTGGACAGTCTGCAGAAGATAGTCTATGACTCGACAGGACGGATCCGTTGTTTGAATGATGGGTCATCGAATCGAGTCATGGAACCTGGGAGAACCCATCCCTCTGATCTATTTCCACAGGTCAACAGGACGGACCCGTCGTTTGAATGACGAGTCGTCATCTGGACTCGTGGTTCCTGGGGAACTATCAGCCTACAAGTCTGATTCCACGAGTTTGAATCACGACCCGTAGAATGAAATACGGTCCGTGAAAACCGCTCGTGGTTCTCATACCTAAGGGAAAACCAGCAGAAGGCAATCCACTGATCCATTCCACGACCCGTGGTTCTAACCATGGTCCGTGGTTTGGACCCGTAATCCTTGGAACATGAATTTTTTGAGACTTTTTAACTTAGATAGCTGGATATATTTTCGGGGTGTTACAATATATCTTCCCGTATAAACTAAACAAGGCGTTCTATGTATATTCTTATCCTAGTCGCGAACCTATCCTTTACGTTATAAAAGAGAGGCCTTGCTCCCTATATTCTTTATTCTATCCTAATGATTTTTCTTCCGAGTTCACAAAGAGATTATAGATTTATTTTAATGGTAGCTAAGCATTAAAATAATAAGCACAAGAATATAAGAACAACTAATATGATAATTTTCACAAACCGAATAAAGAGTCTACTGCAACAATCATGAAGCTACCACAATCTTAGAACGCGAAGTTTAACTCCACCTAGACATGGAACAATTACAACTATTCATCCAAAGGAAAAAAGTAAAAATAAATAATAAAGGAGAAGAAAAGATGAAACTAATATTCTCCAGCCTCCACGGCGGCTCCTAACTCTTCGTAGGTCAAAAGTTTTGTAAAAATTATTTTTATAAAATATTTATAGGTGTAGAAAAAAGCCTCAAATAATATAACTGAGTCCAAAATGAATTGGAAAACCAAAACTCAATTGAATTGGGTATGTGCGCCGCCTTGCAATTGTCTAGCAGCGAATATTTTCCATTCATCGATCCCATTTCAGCTTATGTCTTCATCTTTTGCCATGTGTCACTTTTCAAAACAATTGCAATTGCAATTTGCTTTAATTTGCTTGCTGCACACAGCACATTATCATATTTTATTCAATTTAATCCATTAAGCTGTCTGCTTAATTTCCTTATATGATTTCTCGTTTTTAATTCGTTTCTTCTTCATATTTCTTCCTCTTCGCAGTACTTTAATCCTACAAATAAAAATACTCAACATAAAAATAATCCATAAAATCAATGCTCATAAAACGATAATAAAAAAATTAAACATGAGATAAATAATAATTAAATATATGTACTTTTAGCCTCACATCAGCTGGCCTACAAGCAGTATAAGATCTCTCCAATTGTTTCGCTGAACCATCCATCTGAAATGCAGTGTAATTAGGCCCGTGTGACTCCACTAACCCAAGGTTATGCAAATAATCAAGAACTCGTAAGCATCCTCCCTAGGGGAACCAGAAAACCTTGGAGGACCCAACCTGATAAACCTACCCACCATCTTCTGCTTCTCAGTCGACATAATCAGTCTACTTACAATATGCTGAGCAACCAATGGAATTTGTAGTAGCTCTAATAGGGAGCCATAGTAGATGGCTGCTCTCCTAGTCCATGACCACTATGTGTCACTGTCTGGGCTAAAGTCTGGGCCCTATCTCTAATTTCGCGAACCTGAACCACCAGACATACTAGGTAGAGTCCCGGTCCGTGACCTACTCTCAAATAAGCTAAGAATTTTTACAAGAATACCCTAAAGGGCTGGTGAAGCTACAAATCCTGCTGGAGACAAGGATGGCTCCATGCCCTCCGACATATATTGAATACCCTCAACCTCTATCTCTGGTAACTGTGCTCCAGTATCAGGTACAAGGGTCTCGCCCTCACCCGCTGTCAAACTCGTTATAATTATTTGAGATGGAATAGAATAGTTTAAGTTTAGATTTGGATAGATCAATGAACGCACGATATGGAATCAATAAAATGGAACTTTCCCAAGAATTCCTAGTAGCCTCCCGTAGATAGGATACGGATGTCATCGCACTGATCCACAAGACTGTACTAGACACTTGACCTTATACTAACAATATCGGTGAACCTAGAGCTCTGATACCACTCATTCATGACCTAAAATTTTACATCTTGATGGCACCTACTATAACCCACGAATAGGGAAGCCAAACCGTTAGCCCGAAACTACAAGTAACGAGCTAACACCAGAATGAAATAAAAGTGGAAGAACATCAATAAATAGTGGAAGATAAGTTAAAAAGGCATAAATAAAAAGGGAGAGAAGAGTGAATAAAATATAGAAGACTCCCCTAAGACTTGGTATCAGTCGGTACAAGTGCTACTATAATTTAAATGTGCTAGATAGATACAATAAAATACGGAACAACGTTCGAAGGTACAATAGAAGGCTAGTCCAAAATTAAAGGGAGGTGGATCAACTCTGATCGCTAATAGCTTACCCTATGTTTCATATCAGCAACTCTGCATGAGTACAATGTCAATGGTGATAACTCGTACTAGGATCTGTATTAGGAAAAAGATGCAGAAGTGTAGCATGAGTACCAAAACATGTAGTACCTAGTAGGCTTCAAAGGTTGACTAAGTTCAAATAAGATATAAGAATAACAAAATGTGAATATAAACCAAAGGGTAAGAAAGAGGGGTCAGAAGGAAATAATAGGTCATAACTATATAATAAGGAGAAGTATGAGTACATAACACGAAAGGTGTAAATCAATAATCTAGCTATAACCTAGCCGGACCCTCATAAGACCGGAAGGTGTAACAACACAGAATACTAACTACAAACCAGGCTAAAATAGTTAAGATATAAGAAAGAATACCATGATATGTAATATGAAATGAATGTGATGATATGTGGACAATGCAATAATGAATAAAACCCAGAGTCATCTCACAGGCCACCGAAGCTTATTAAAAATACCATGTCATAATACCTGGAATATCCTTGCAGGCCACCGGAGCTTATCAATACATATATGAACACCACAAAGTAGAACCTCGTATGTATGTAAGAGGCCACCAGAGCTTACCAATATGCTAACAAATCAATGGAAAGTAAGGTTCGATGCCATCTCTTAGGCACAGTGCATAAATAGTAGTAGTTTCTCACTCAAAAATAAGTAAAATAATGAGCTACAATTCCTCCTTAGTATCACTAGTTTTATAATAAAAGTAGTTGTTTCCCTTTTTTTATAACTGAAATCACTGATGATAGTAGGATGCCCTCCCTAGAGCTCAAATCATTTGTAAAAGAGGTATTTTGGGTTTAAAAGTTAATAATTAGCTTAAACTGGTGAAATCTTTCCCTATTTAAAAACCATTATTTGGAAAGAAGGATTTCATTATTAATCTACCGAGCCATTAATTACACATCAACTCATACCATAACCCAAATATATGTAGAAAGGATGAAAATGAACCAGCTCAAATGCATATATAGATACATATAAATGTACAGAGCTACACCAAGATAGGGTGATTCACCTTTCATATCGAGATCATACTAACTTGGGATCCGTCTAGACCAAACCTGTCACGACCCGATTTCTCGGTCATGATGGCACCTACAACCCCCAGTAGGTGAACCAATCCTCGTAGCCCAGAACAGTTAGTAATGGGCTACTATCTACCAAATAAGGGAACAAGACGAATAAAATAGATAACAGGTATATAAATATATACATATGCGGAAACTAAACCAACCCCCAAGACCTGGTATCATAGTGCAGAGCCAAACTACATACATGGAGTACAAATAAACCAAAACTATATATACAGATGTCTCTGAATGGTAATAGAGTACATGAAGCAAAAGATAAACTAAAGCTAAGCTCCGATCGCCAAGAGCTCACCCTCAGCCTGAAGTAGTCTCCAGCAGATCTCTAAGCACGAATCACAACGGTCTAGCGACGATGGCCCACGCTAGGATCTGCACCCAAAGATGCAGGGGGTAGGGGTGAGCATCAAATGCGAAGCATAAGGTACCCAGTAGGTATCATAGGCCGACTGGGCACATATAAGATAAAAGCGCAGTAATAGACAGAATAGAAAGCAAGCAGTCACAGAAATCAATGAAAGGTACACAGGAACTAGCCCAGAGGGAAATCAACAGAACCACATATGAGGCTAGTAAGCAGAATATACACACCATAGGCACAGGTGAAAGTAAGAAATAACGCACCTGGGGTCCTTGCAACAACAGTGTATACAAATAAGTTTACGAAATGGACGGTATACCGGTAACCTCAAGTGTAAGAAGAAGAGAGAAAGAGT